>OY855912.1:15477500-15707500 GCA_963693305.1 Meandrina meandrites | reverse complement strand
ACTAAAATTTTTCACTGGCGACCAAACTTGAGCAGTCGGTGGCCAAATGGCCACTAAGGAAAAAAATAAACTTGGAGGGTTGACTGTCTTGATGTAGTTAGTAAATACTGGGTTTGACTTGAGACTTGTCGTTAATTCCCCCTTGCTATAAAACTCAATATCTAGTGTCCACGCCCTGCTTACGTTTTCAGTTCCCATGTTTGAAATATAAATTCTTCTTAATGATTCCCATACAATGCTATGTTAGTTTGGAGAATTTCACAGTAGATCAAGACAACACCTCCTGGTTCATCCATCCATTCATTCACTTATTTCTATTTGTTACATGATTGCGTGACAACACACTGATGTGGTAAGCACAGATTATTTGTACCAATCATTCTATGGAATAACGGGAGTTAACTCTGTTTTCAAAAGACCTGTAAACATGAGTAGCACTAGCATCTAGATGTACTAACTGTTTGCAATAACATTTTAACAAGCTTTGTAGTACCTGGTAAAGTTTCAATGAACAGTATCTCACACAGGTGCCAAACAGTTTCAATTAGTGTCAACAGTTGTCTCTACAAGAAAGAAAACTTAATTTGTAAAAATTGATGTACGGGGGTGTCAACTCTCATATGAAGGGGACAGGGATGCTTGCCAGAAAATTTGAATTAAACCCCTAAAGGAAATCCATGTGGCTTTGGCTCAAGCATTTTTTGACCGGGCCCCCACAACAGACCATTTGTCATGCTTACTATTCTAGACTGCCAACAGTACGATTGTGATTCTTGTTTCTTTATGTGCAACCCCAAATGAGACCTTGATGGCCAAAAATATTGACATTCTTTTCTGAACACTCCAAGTGAGACCAAAATCTGTAAATTAAATTTTATGACATTGAATATAGCTTGCTGTATACCTACCTGCGATACAGTTGAATGTGGATGTCTTGAATCACTTGAATGCCCTCTGGAAGCTTAAGGAGTAAAATAAAGAAATAGTAAATTGACTTTATACTACACAAACAACAAATTTGATAGGAATTTTTAACCAACTTAAAAATTCTACCAGGGAAACTACAGTGGTTTCCACAACACTGAGTAAAACCGAATAAAAAGTGTGAATCAAGCACCTGACACATACTAGTTATGCAACATTTTTGAGAGGTATACTATGGAATATCCCACGAGTCATGAACTTGTATTTCCCTAGTATACACATGAGCCTTTAGGCGAGTGTCCAAGAAAATACAAACTTTGACAAGTGCAATATTACATGGTATACCATGAGAAAGAGTTGCATAACTATTTTAACCATGCCATAGAAAAAACACTTACTAAATTTTGTCACGAGTAAGATTGCAGCGCACAATGGGAAGTTTGGGTTTAACGCTGTTTCCTGTATTCTGATTGGCTGTATTTTCTATGGCATGGTATAAATCAGGACATAACAAATCGATAATTCCGATACTCGATCAAAATCAATAAAAATCGATAAACATTGATAAGTAATTAACTGATTAGTATCGGAAATCGATCAAAATCGATGACCCAATTCTTTGTGATTATCTATTTTGATCGATTTCATTAATTGAAGTTCGATTAGTATCGATTGGGTTCGAAAAGTATCGATCGCGTTCAATTAGTATTGATTTCAAACGATTTGTATCTATTTCGATCGGAAATATCGGAGTATGTGCGTGTGTTCAATCAATGATCAATCCTGAAGTGTGACACTGAAAGAAATGCAGTCGCTTCGCCTGCAAGTTGTTTTGCTAACGGCCAGTCAGGTCATCAGTTCGGCAACGTTTATTTTCGAACGAATAATAAAACATGTTCAATCTTATAAAACAAAGAATATCAGAATATGTACACGCGACGTAACCTAAGACGTTCGTCAGCGACACAATTTGTAGACGAAACAACCGGTTTAATACCAGCAAAGGATTCCATTTTTACACTTCATATTAATTACGTTTGTTTGAATAATCTTTTATTTATATGTTCACAGGAACTGGTCACTTTCAGACTTGACATTAATTAAATCGTTTTTTAATTCTTACTTTAGTGATCAATCAAAATCGATAATCCACTCCCAAATCGTGTGATTATCGATGTTTATCGATTATTTTAACTAATCGATTAATCATTTATCAAAATATCGACTAATATCGATTTATCAATTAGGTTTCCGATGATCGATTTCGATCGATTTGTTACGTCCTGTATAAATAATGAATGTCAACACTCAATCAACATACCAGACTTCTCCTCGAGGTCAAGAATACAAGCTCTCACTACACTTCGATATCTTCTGCTGAACTTGATTAGGCTGTTAAAATGAAGTATTGCTTTAACATGAAATCAAATTGCAACAAGTTTTGTTATAAAATATCTTTCTAATGTGCAAATTGCAACAGCAAAATTTGGGGACCAGTAAAGTGAATGAGTTTGCAATTTAAAAAACAGTAATGTTGCAAAAACTATAAGAAAACATGTTTTTCTTACCTAGCTTTTCTTCCTGTGCCTCCAGTATCAGGGACATGTTGCAGATCCATAAAGATGGCTAGAATGTAGTTAATAGTTGAGTTTTACTTTGAGATCTGTTACATGACTGTACTTAACTCTGGTTTCAGTAGGATCAAGTGCCTACAGGTGTACTGCTATTGTAATTGACTGTATAGGATATGCAACAGTGTAGTTCACATCACAGGTTACCCAAAGCATTCTGATATTCTGTCAGGTTTCCATAACAAAATAATTGCCAGTTCTCATTCATACACCTGGGTAGAAAGACACTCTCTAAGAATAACATGTCTTGTCCTAGAACAAAACACACTCAGGGAAATGGTGAAGGCTTGAAATTGAGAGTGCTGCATTTAAAATCTAATGTAATGATCATTAAACACTACTTTTCCTCCAACAGAGGCACAGCTAAAGGACAGCTTTAATTTATTGCTGCTTCCTTTTTTATACCAAAACTAGAATAAATCCCTGGCCAAATGGTAATGCAAGTGGACGCAAGTAGTTGCAAGTTGAACTTGCATACAGACTTGAGTTGGCTGGCCAAACAAACTTGCAAGTCTACTGGCAAGTGCATGCATTTTGTCAAAAAAACCATTTAAATGCAACTGCACATGCTATAATTCAGTACTTGAAGTAAACAACAAGAATTGCGTTGACTTGCGTTGGGTGGCCAAACAGTGAAAAGCCTGTGTTGACTTGTGCACAAATTTGACCTTGATGAAGTGAACCCAAGTCATCACAAGTGCACGCAAGTCCTGGCCCAATGGAGACCTGAGTAGACCCAAGTGTTCAAATTGCGTCTATTTGCGTCTCCATTTGGCCAACCCTTAATGCATGATCATAATATTTTTTACATTACCATGTGTCTCATTAATCAGCTTGCGAGTGATAACACTCTGAAAGTCAGCTCCCCAGCGAACTTCATGCAAGACAGGATACCTGTAATGTGTTGAACTCTGGGACGATTCTATAAAATTAATAAGACAAAGTAGGTATATTGCTTAAAGAAGGCAACAGTACATATGTGTATCTGGCTTTTGTTTGGTATGTATGGATTATCCTTGAAATAAAACTCTGTAACTTGTTGTTAAACTTGCCATAGCAAATTTGCACAAAGTGCCAAACAGTCCACTTGAACAAAATGAATCTTGATATGGTACTGTAAAAGCATCTCAATGATGGCCAATTTATAAGTTACAATTTGTTGTCAGGTCATAGGGTGGTTCTTGATAATTGAAAGAAATTTTGTCATTCTGTCATAAAGCATCATTGAGCTCACAAGATTCTCTTCGTAGAAGCAATCCGAGCAAATGTTGGTTTTTCACTCAACCAATCAAGAGCAAAGCTAAAACCAACTGCCAGCTTGGCATGCATTCTCTCAAACTTACAAGTTGCAGGATTATGCTTCAAGATCTGATTGGCCCCAAAACATTATACTGGTTTTTGTGGCATGGCAGCCAATTGACACCAGATTTGCTTTGTCAGCTGCTCACATGTGATTTACTAGGTTGGGTGTTTTTAAGAAATGGACTTCCAACAAAATTCACACCCTTGTAAACACAGACATCTTCTGTTGCAGGCCCATTTGTCCCGACAAGAGATATGTCTGTGATACTCAAGCCCATCATTTCTACACTGAGCACTACAAGGCATAAAGTAGTACAAAACTTCACAACTAATCCAGTACTTTCAATAAGAACCAACAGCCAGCAGAAAGTGTCAGCTACTTTGCTCCCTTCACTCTGAGAAGTCAGCTACTTTAGCAAAAGATTCTTTCAAATGTTTACTCTACTGAAACCAGCTGCCTTATTCAAATTTTAATGAAATCCCTGCAAATCCCAGTCCAGTTCACAGCCTACCAGACAGACTACTTGGTGTAGCTTTCATGTAGCTTTCCTAATCCATTGCACTACTTCTATAGCTTTCCTAATTCACTGTACTACTTCTACAGCTTTCCTAATTCATTGTACGTTAAACTTGTTGTGCCCAAAAATGGGGCACAAAACTCTTGCACATGCAGTGCCCTTTGGAATTGTCACATGATACTACAATACAATGCCAGATGTAGAGATGCCAAAATGGTGGCCACACTTGGATCTCTAAGTAAGAAATGGGCTTTGTTCTAGACTAAAAGGAACATAATTTAGCCAAGCATTGCATGAGGCAGAAAAATGCTAAAAAGTGTATGCATTACATACCTCTTATTAATTGAGTTTTTTCCCGTTGATTTATGGCCCAAGCGCGAAGTACGCGGGCCATAAATCGATGGGAAAAAACGAGGATCCGTATTTTACAGTACGGACCGAGAAAACGAGGTTAATAAGATATTTATTATATCTCTCATTCTGGAGAAAAGAAACCATTTCAAGTCAATCGCGGCTACATTTGAATGATGCGCGCGTCAAATGCAAGAAGAAAGCGAAATTTATTGGCTTACGAAAACAGTTTGCAGTTGGCTCACAGAGACGTGAATCCAAACTTCAAACGTTTTAATTTTACGATTAATTCTGTGGAAAACTGGATACAGTTCAAGATTACTTTGAAATAACTCCTGAAGTGATGTGAAGTTCGATAAACAGAGAAGAACAACTCTACTGAGAAGAAAGCGGTGACCGCAAGCAACAAACAATTATTTCGTCGAAAACGTGAACTAAATTGTCAATAAACAACCGGTAAAAACCTCAGAGACCTCCGTCTACTTTTAAGCGCTTTGTTGTGTCGTCCTGAGAGGTGTTTGGTGCAGAATTCTTGTTGGAAAATGAGTACACTATCGAACTTTTGTCTGGGGTGAACTCGATCTATCCGGCCGTTTTCAAAATAATAAGCGGACGTCGTTAAAAATTTGCCGAAGACATCATCAAGAACAGCAGCAGGTACGTTGTTTTGAATGTTTTGTTCGTTTACTCTCGGCTAGCCTGCGAATACAGCCGCCTCTCATTCCGGGAGCGACAAAACTAACTCTCGACAAAACTCTTGAAATCTTTTTCATTCAGAATTTGACTTCTCTACCTTTCGGCAGAGAGAAAATTGTCAAGTTTCTAAATTTGTGATGCTCGGGGTCGGGGACGCTTTCAGTTTCTAAAAGATCTGAAAAATCTAGTTTGAATTTTGTAAGACACTGTTCTTTTCGCTTTTGTTTCTCAAAATGTTTTGTCTGAATGCAAATGTTTTCAAAGTAGCTTTCACAATTTTCGTTGTAAGAGATTTTGATAAACAAAACTTATCGCATCAGGAGAACTCTCAAATTTCGCGGGCCGTACTGTAGAATACGGCCCGTAAAATTGACCAATCACAGCGCGCGTACTGTCTTAGAGATATAATAAAACTGCATACACCTTAGTTTCTTACTTGGTCTGCCATCACATGTATGTACAAGTATTCCATGCCCTGGAGCCCAGTATCCAGTCAGATTCTGACATCCTGGAATAACCTTTTGAAACAAACTGCAGTCATTAGCACTTTAGCCACTTAAGACAGTTGACTTTGACCCCAGGGTTCTGATCAATCGGTTATACACTATACACTATAGTCATGTTTACAAGAGAAAGCGCCCTAAATGTTCAGAACATTTGCACAAATTATTTCTTTTAAATTTTTTTTCCAGAGGGGCTGGGGGTATGAAAAAAACTTTTGGAAATTCCGGAAGGGAGTGGGGTTTATTTTGGCAAGATTTCCGCACAGCCCCATACATTAATTATGCATACAATTTTCTGACTGACTCGTTCTTTTCATGATTGCTGTTTGTGTATAGTGATAGTATGAAATAGCTGCATACATAATTAATGAATGGGGCTGTGCGGAAATCTTACCTTTATTTTTCCTGACAAAAATGAAAATTCCAGGTGGGGAGTCTTATCTGAAATTCCCTCCATGGTGAGGGTATCGATATATTCTGGAACCACACATTTCTTGTTCTATAACATATCAACAAAATTTTAAGTATCTTTCTGACTAAGGTGATTCCACTGAAAAAGAAGGAGTATTTAAAATTTTCTAAGACTTGGTCCAGTTCATAACTATGTTATGAGCATTACCAAAATGCAATAAAAAATGGGGGTCACTGTGCTCGTTTTTGTGCAACCTGGATGGCTATTATAGTAAACATATGACCCACGAGGTTCATACTAGGAACCCTCATAATCCGAAAAGGGAACTATCATTTCTAGAAAAAATCATTTCTTGCGTTAAAATATCGAAGCAGTTCAACGAAATAGACTTTAATCTTACATAATAAACTATTTTAATTAAACTGTAATTAAGATTATGAAAGAAATTAAAGATTTCGTTGCGTGCGTGCATAAGCAGCACTACCTCAAAACGTACTTTTTAAAGCATTCAAATAAAAATATCTCAAAGTAGAGTATTTAACTTTTCTTTCAATTGCGATATATTGTAGTCAATCGGATGTCTTTTAAATTATGCATTAAAAAATGGGGGTCACCGTGCTTGTTTAGAAGAAAATGACCATTCATTTCTCTTCTGAGCTTAACCTAAAAGAAAAGCCGTAATGTTGTGTGTGCGCGCGTGCTCGTGCACGCGCTAAATGACGCGAAAACTCATGCGCAGCAAGGATGCGCAATGCAATTCAGTGGAATCACCTTAAATTAGTAGAGAAGACGTTTTTTTACCCGGCCCGTCCCCGCCAGCAAAGTTTCCATGATGTACCATCTTATTTTTGCTATGCATATTTTGATATCTGATCAATCGAAAGAATGAACGAGACTTTTGATCGCTGGGTAAATGACAGAATAAATTGCAACACACGTTTATTTCAGAGTCTGAAACTGAAGATAAGAAAATAAGATAAGAAAATAAACTGCAATACACGTGCAGTCTGTACAACTTGTTTCAGAGACTGAAACTGGGATTAATGATCAATTAAAATCGAACTAATATATCACGGAGTTACACAGTAATTCATTGACATTAACAACATGAAAATTTAGATTGAATTTCAAATAAATCCTACCGTGGTTGGAGAATTCGAGGCCGCCATCTTGTCACTAAAACCGCGGTGTGTTGTGGGCTGTTACACCAGTCTCCCAACATGCAGAATAGATTTGGCGGGAAAATACTCGTTTCACTTCCGGTGATAAACTTCGCAGTTTCTGTGTCCGGTTGGATACAAAGCTCAGTCTAGCCATAGTTAGTAGAGGGGACATCACTAACTATGGTCTAGTGGTCTAGCCCAATTAACAGGCTTAAATGACTAATCGAGCTGATTCCAGGAGAATGAATGACTTAATTGACGGAAGACACTTTACTCTCCAAGTGCCACTCTCCACGCAAGAGTATACAGCTGCCCCGGTTGTTCGAAAGCCGATTAGCACTAACCCACGATTAAATCGGCCTAATCTACGGACTAAATTTATCCTTCGATTAAATTGTGTTCCTCAAAGCTCGATTAGCACTATCCGAGGGATAAACTAAGGGTTAAATTTAACACACCTAGCGAGGTGGATTAACTCACTAATCGGGGGAAAAAGCTCACAAACAAACACAATGGCCGACTTACTGTTTGGTGGTTTTGCTTAAATGCCGGGTCCAGCGAGGAAAGAAAAGCAACTTAGGATACCTGACGACTTTTCCAAAACACATTTTACTTTTCTCTCGAGGACGTGTGCAGTCCCGCGTCCGGTTTTCCCCGCGGTTTTTTGACCTCTGCCCGGAGATCGCAAAATTATACACAAGCACGAAGCAAAGAAATTTCAGCATTTTCCTCAGAGGTAGAAATCGTCCCTGACTAACCGCTGTAATGTAAAAGGCAACATCAATGGTGGAATTAAAGGCTTTTTTGGTCTAAAAATGGCGAGTATTCATTTGATTTTACGGACAGAATCTGGTAAAAGTTTAGTTTACTGTCGAACTTGTTTCAGGACAACTCGGATTAATATTAATCCGTGGATTATAATAATAATAGATTATAATAGGATTATTATAATCCGGTAATAGATTATTATAATCCGGTAATAGATTATTATAATCCAGTAATAGATTATTATAATCCAGTAATAGATTAGGGCACGGAAAAAAAAATGGAAGGATTAGATTATTATTATTAATATCATCCGGATTAATATTAATCTCTATTATAATCGAGATAAAATTCCCGTGAATGTTCGGATATACAGCTTTAAAAACAGACACACTGCAGACATAACACAGGACTGACGGGACATAGCACTGATCACATCAGTCACATGACGATCACTTGCATTTGCTAGAGCTGGTAGATACCACGATGTTGACCCTAGAAGTGAATGAAAAGGAGCAAGCACCTCTGGGCCAGCGAATCCGTGCCGTGGGCATGTGCTTTTATAAAAAAGGGGACCTTGAGAAAGGGAATAACTACCAGCTGCATAGAAATAGCGACAATCCCAAAAACACGAACTGTTTCGAGGTTCGGAGCTGGCATATCACGATGGCAAAAGAGTCAAAAGACTCTTGGTTTTAGGCCATCGTAACTTGATTAAAAACATGAAACAAACAGCGGTAATAAACATTGTGAAAAATCGCATTTTACTAACTTGACGTTTCGTATGCTATGCAACATACATTTTCAAAAGTATGACCGTTACAAAATTTTAACGACTATTATATATTGTTATGAAAAGGGGTCTGGAACCTAGACTGAGACAATTGATCTACAGCAGTAACTTAATATTATCGCTTAGGTTAAAAGAGCAACAATCTCTCACTGCCAACGTTGGCATTTAATGAGGGTTGTAGCTCTTGAATGAATAAGGTCTCTTTTATTTTACAATGGAGGTCAGTTTTGCCGGACGCTAGAATGTCAAAATGATCCCATTTGATGTTATGGCCCGTGGTAATGATATGATCAGCATAGCTGATAGATGATCGTTTTTAGTGAGGGCCTTAAAATGTTCAGTTTTCCTGTCGTGAAGTCGTCGTTTTGTTTTACCAATGTAAACATCATTGCACTCCCAGCAGCCAGCTTTGTAAATGACTTTAGATCGCTGAGAACGATTAAGGCGGTCTTTGTACAGAAAGAAGGATTTGATGCGGCGTGTGTTCTGAAAGATGATCTTGAGGTTGACGAAAGAATAGAAGTTGGATACACAGGATTTCAGACGTTTAGTGATTTGGACGTTGGGGAGACCTAAGTAGGGTAACAGAGAAAAAATAAACACAGAGGTAAAATAAAAGAGACCTTATTCATTCAAGAGCTACAACCCTCATTAAATGCCAACGTTGGCAGTGAGAGATTGTTGCTCTTTTAACCTAAGCGATAATATTAAGTTACTGCTGTAGATCAATTGTCTCAGTCTAGGTTCCAGACCCCTTTTCATAACAATATATAATAGTCGTTAAAATTTTGTAACGGTCATACTTTTGAAAATGTATGTTGCATAGCATACGAAACGTCAAGTTAGTAAAATGCGATTTTTCACAATGTTTATTACTGCTGTTTGTTTCATGTTTTTAATAGAGTCAAAAGAGTTCAAGAATGTATAAGATAGTGATAAGCAAGCCTAAGATCTTTTAATAATGCCAATCTTCGGAAGCTTTGGACAAAGATTAATCCTAGGTAGGAATAATAGAAATACTACGTACGATTAATAGGAATCCTATGTAGGATTAATAAAAACATTAATATTTAAGTAGGATTAATATTTATCTTACATAAGATTAATATTAATCCTAATAGATTAAGGCACGGCTCAAACCTCAGTAATAGATTATAATAATCTATTACTGGATTATAATAATCTATTACTGGATTATAATAATCATTAGGATTAATATTAATCCGATTAATATTAATCCGAGTTGTCCTGTTGTTTGTTGTTCATTTGGCTGAACTTATAACAAGCCATCAATCTACGCTTTCAGTTTATTCTTCTTGCATAGTTTAATGCTTTAATGCCTTTCTTCCTTTCTAATATTTTCCCCTAACCAAACTTTGTTTTGTTTCATTCATGCAATTGCGATTCTCACTTTATTTGCCCGTCGCCGTTATATTTTATTATTCACAGTAGTTCGCACTAGTTCCATGTAAGAGAAATCTACAAACTTACTGAACTCATGTAAAAGTTTCAGCGAGGATTGAAGACATTTCGGTTTCGTGAACTTCTCAGTTTAGAGAAACAATTTTTAATTTATAAAATACAAACGACTAAGGTTGAAAATTAGACCGGTTAGCGTTTTTACTTATTTCCGCCCGTTGCACGGGCCTACTTGCATGATTCAGCGAGCTTCGCCCAGCGTTTATGCAAAATTTGCACGGATGCATTGAAATTATTTTTGGTCAAAACTCCAATTTAATTTTTATCTTAGCTTTTTCTGTTGCTTCTTATTGATACCCGGACACAGGAAATTTCGTAAAAGTAAATTGGGCTGTATTTATTTTTCTCATTTTATTTTTTATTTCTACAATAGACTGGGACAAATTCTGAAAAAGGCTGCTTTTAAAACTTCTGTCGGCAAACTCGAGGAAAAGTTGGTAAATACACTTTTTTAAGTCAAAATTACGTGCTGAACACGAAAAAATTGTTTACCTAGCTTGATTTTGAGTTTTAAATCTCGAAATCTGGCTTTGAAAAACGGAACTAAATACCGGACACGGAAACGAGGCTAAACTGTTTTCCTTTCTAAAAAGCTTGTTTGGAATCGAATTGTTTTTTCCAAAACAGCTAAATATATTTGTCTCAATCTCTTTAATATAATTTGATGGTGGCTTGTTAAATTATACACGAAACATTGAAATATATATTTTTTTATTTATTTTTTTTTCTGCGCGCGGAGCAAGAAAGCGTTTTTTGTATTCCAGAAATTTAAGGGTCAAAAAAATATATATTTAAGTGTTTTTTTAATAACCGGTTTGACAGTGCAAGGTTTGAGTTCACTAAAAGAATCATCCGAGGAGAGACGAAAAGTAAGAAACACTGCCAACACAGAAACAATTGACAGGATATTGAATGCAGTTGGCACGAAGAAAGCAGAGGAATTGCATTGGCACAATAGCTGCTATGCAAAGTATACTGATAAGGGTAAGATAAGTAGATTAAGAAAATCGCTAGATTCTTCAAATGAGCTTTTTCCTCCCGGACTGACCGCAAATACAGCACTTCGCAGCAGAACTCTCCGGACCGACTGGCAACTATGCATGTTTTGTCAAGACGGAGAAACGCCTGAAAAGCAGACACTGTGTTCAGTAACAACTTTTAAAATGAGTCAGCAGATCCTCGAGGGAGCGAAGTACGAACGCGACCTTTCTTTGTGTTTGTCAGGTGTAAATGAACTTATAGCGGCTGAGGGCAAATATCATCCAAACTGCTATAAAAAATTCATGAGAAATGGTTGCGGTCAAGTAATGTAGCAAAAGATGAAAGTGGAACAGTGCTGTTGTGGCTTATCAATGAGTTAAAAAGTCTGCAGAAAGGGTCATGATCATAAATTATTTTGGAGCTTAAGAAATTTTGGCTCCGTTACTGCTCCCAAGCTGCTGAGCAAACCATTGAAATCCCTCCCTCATTTAGAAGTCGCATGAGCACATTCCAGGAATACATCGCACCGCATGTTGCAGACTTTTATGATTTTGTCTTTTGCTTCGTGACCAAGCGATTTCTGAGCGCCAAACAGTGTTAGTGCCTATTAAATTCAGCCACATTCCTGTCTCGCAAGTTTTGAATCAACAATCCCAGTCAGAGCCTGTCATCCCCGTCTATCAACCTGATGAAAGACATGATTTTCTCTCAATGGTACACGTGGCATTGAAGCTTCGCTCTGATATAATAGCGCAGCCTTCCCAACAGGGGCTAAACGTCTGCAAGGAAGATGCTATCGCATGTGTCCCAGATAGTTTGTATATGTTCATAAGGCTTATGACTGTTATGATGGGTGGACTGTCTCTCCTTGAGAAGGGGCTGAACGATTGTAAGGACGATGACAAACTAGACGACAGTGACATCGCTGATCATGATGGTGGGGATAATGATGATGACGAAAATGATGATGACGATGATGATGATGAGGCAGAGTTTGATCTAGATATCGATAACATCGTTGAAGACGAAAAAAAGCCGAGTAAACGACAAAATGCTCGCGTGAGAAAACAAGAAGATCTTACAGAAACTAGAGTGCTTAGCATCGCACAGGATCTGGTGTACAATGTGAGTGGAGCCGGAGGTGGACACCCAAACACGTTGGTCTTGGCAGTAGCCTTCACCAGGCGACACGATCGAAGAAACTGGTAGACATGTTTCATAATACCGGTCATACAATCAGCTTCTGGGACGTTCGTCGACTTGATAGTGCCCGATGAATGCAGAAATATTCTTCAGAAATATCCTTCAGCGCAGCATTACAGCGGACGACGCTGGTAGAAGAGTAGATTTACCTCGAATCCTCAGCCATGAATTAATGGAAGTCCCAGTAGCTATTGCAGATAGCAGTGGTCAGCTGCGCACTGGAAATAAGTCGGTGATGATGGCGCTGCTGTCTAGTGAGACGGAACGTCCTTGGGTCACACCAGTCGCGGGACGATCGACATTAGTAGCAGATGGTCAAGCATTGGTCATGAGTCTAGGACGACCTTCAGAGTGCAACACTTTTGATGATCTCGCGGATAAATTTGTGAAAGCTGTGTTTGTCTCGGAAAGGATTTTGATCTAATAGATGTAACGTTTGACAGATACAGGGAGACATCGATCAAGTGCGCAACTAGAAAGAAGCGTTCCCGAGGCCACCCACCCATTAGAAGAGTTATTGAAGATGGCTCCGTACCTCGACTAAGTCCTGGTCTAACTTTCTGGCTCTTGATGAAAACAAGGTAGATGTAGCACGCTTCCGCTCAGAAAAGCTAATTGCAGGAGCCACAGCCAATAAAATCATCATTGTTGGCGGCGGATTTGAGGAGGAAGATACTGTCAAGTGTTCCCGCACGAAAATCGACATCAGAGCCCTTAAAGGATAGTAGTAATGAGGGACCCTTTAGCTTGTAACCAATCAGAGAGCCGTATTTGGCCCACGTGACCGGTCTAGACCAATCAGAGGAGAGCGTGACGTCATTGGGTTGCCTAGCAACCCAGGGATTGGAATGCGGAAGTCATGTGACCGGAAGGGGAAGTGACGTAAGCGGAAACGGAAACGAGACCAGAATTTCAAACATGATTTTTTTATTTTTTACCAATGTTTACAAGAAGCATCTACAGACGTGGTTGGCAAAAGAACAGACTACATCACCCAATACCCCGTGGGAATGGTAAAAAGAGGAAACTAAAAATACAAGAACAGAAGGGTTTGGGTCAACAGCACTTGAAGCATTCCACTTGAAGTATCTACAGAGGCTCGAAAGAAGACAATAATGAATACACTCAAAGCCGCGACTGTCTCGAGAAGGTCAGAAAACGTTACCGAATACAATAATGAACACGCTCAATTCGTATCCTTACGAGTCAATAAATATTGTCAATGTATCTACCAAGGTGAGTGCAGAAGAAAGGCGAAGACGTAACTAGATTCTTCGTCAGCTGGAACCGCAAAAGAGAATCCTATGTCATTTTGAACAGAAAAAAAGTGGATGAAGCAATGGCTGCATATTCTTTTGATTCATCTCCAACTTCTAATTCTCTTCTTCTTCCATTTCGGATGCAGGATGGAATTACAAGATCAATACATCCACTGAATGCATCATAGGTTTGGGAAGCAACGGAGGTTATTTTGAATGCATGGAAAGATTACCAACTAACCAACAAAAGATGAAAGAATGAGTCACATTCATATGAACAGTGTCACGAGCGGAAAACGTCAGTGTACATGGTTGGAAGTCGATACTAGGGAGTTTCCAGGTCGCATCCGCTCACTGCATGCACGGACCCTCAAGGCCTAAAAGAAATCCTCACCAGTGGCGTAGGTGCGGTGCATGGTTTACTACAGGAGTTTTTATGGATTGCAATGACAAACAACATGGGCGGTGTCACAAGAAATCAAGCAGTCTGCGAAGGAATCTTGATTGCTTTGATGTCGTGGAGATAGCTTGATTTTGAAAGTTCCATTTGTTCCATTTATTCCATTTATTGATTTGTTCCAATTTAGTTCCATTTATTGATTTGTTCCATTTGTTTTCATTGTTCCATTTATTCCATTTTGTTTCATTTGTTCCAATTTAGTTCCATTTATTGATTTGTTCCATTTGTTTTCATTGTTCCATTTATTCCATTTTGTTTCATTTGTTCCAATTTAGTTCCATTTATTGATTTGTTCCATTTGTTTTCATTGTTCCATTTATTCCATTTTGTTTCATTTGTTCCAATTTAGTTCCATTTGTTCCATTTATTCCATTTATTGATTTGTTCCATTTGTTTTCATTGTTCCATTTATTCCATTTTGTTTCATTTAGTTTCATTTGTTCCATTTATTCCATTTTGTTCCATTTGTTCCATTTGCTGTATCTGTTGCACCCTCTGCTGGAGTCGTGGGAATCACTTGTCATCTTGCATGTACAAAGGCAGACGGAAGAAGGGAAGACGAAGGAATATTTGAAGGGATAATAATGGAGACAGCGATTTCATATGTACGAGACGGTGACAATGATTTCTTCAAATTGATATTAGAGGCCAACTGTTGACAAAGACAAGTTTGGAGGCAAAGACGGGCAAATGATAAAAGTTCTTTTCCCGAAATGGCCAGTGCAAAATCTAGTGGTTGGACCGGACACTCAACCACTTCCATCAACATCCAACATTTGGCGTTTCTCCAGGAAACAGTGGAAGACAGACCAGCGACGAAACAATTGACAAGAAACATCCTACACAACTCAGTGGTCCCTGTTCATTGGAGTTGCACCAATACAAGAAGTGGCGAACATCTTTTTATTACTGTATTAATTCTTGGTCAATGGTTAGCCTTTAGCAACAAGGCATCAACATTCTGTTTCTTGTTCAAAGGACACGAAGAAGAAGGAATCCTACTTCTTATTGGAGTGGATAAGGTGGATGTCTTATTTTCCACTTTTTTGGATTATACCATCCAGTTCTACCTCGCAAGATGGATACACTACCATTAAACCACGGGGAGAGCGCGATGAGCAAAACGTTTTCTAGCGAGAAAAAAAGCCAACAGGTGTGCATGGCAACACATTGTTCTTTTCGAACCAAGGAGCCAAACCTATTCTTGTCCAGGGGAAACGTCACAAGAAAAACAGTCCTTCCGTGCCACAATACCACAACCACCAGGTATTTTTCAACGCACTTGAAACCAACTGCAGTCCGTCAGCGAGACAGAGGAAAAGGACACAGCCCATTTCCATTCGAGAATTCTCACGAAGAGCGGGAACAAGTTGACCGTACAGCAACACACGGAGAGTATCCAGTTGACTGAAAATGCATCGACAGCAGCTGCTTCTCTGAACCTCCAGGGTTGCAATGAATCTTGGTTGGTAAATAACATTTGCTCAATCACATACGATCGGATGCCAAGTACCTGGATATCGCTTCCCCATCACCTGAACGTACTAGTCCAAGGAAATGGAAATGGCAGATTATGATAGGAAATATTGCTCTGATTTCCATGTCTACATATCCAAGTTTTGTTGTAATGCCAAACTATGTTCATTCTCGCCTTACGAGTAATCCTTGTATTTTTACATGTGATAACACGACAGGGCGGGACTACAATCACCTTTCGATGCTTTTTTGGGCAGAGTAGAACCCAATTCACAGCAGGCAAATTGGGCATGCAAGTCAACTTGAACTGTGGTAGTCAGTAACTCTCACCGCCTACGTGCCCAGGAAAAAGCAAGTCAACTTGAACTGCGTTTCCTTCACAACACTACCGTTGTGTGTCGGTAAGGCCTTCACAGCAATGTCACAACATCACTCTAATCCTCGGCACATCTTATCGATAGAAGAAGATGAAAAACAGGTAGTTTTTCGTGAGTTACAGCGAGGGTCCATTAGCGCCCCTCGCGTAATTGTTAAACTTGCGTTACTCATCATCCTCGAACTTGCGGTACAGCCCAACTTCACTCCACTCCGATGACAATGCAAGCCCTAACATCCCTTTTCACTGTGGTTGCTGATAAGACATTCTGCTTTGTTTCAGCTCCTGGTCAGTGCTGACCAAAGTGCAAAGGTGGCAGCCTATCATGGTAAGGAAGGGCAGTGACAGTAGAGCGCATTCAATGCTCCGCGTGCTTCAAACCATGATAATGCAAAACGTCAATTTGGTGAAGAGATCAGGGCAAAGATTCCAGTACAAAATTCACCGGGGGATCCATGTCTCTTCTTCAGCAGCTGCTACAGGAGGATGAACTGGAAACACTTGGCTGGAAAACTGAGGAGCCGGAAAAGCGACGCCAACCAAACCGGGGGATACTGGAAGCCAAGTCAAGTACACCACAGTGGAAGAGTGCAAGCAGTCTCGCATGTGGAAGAGCTTCAAGTCGAGGTCTTCCGAAATGTACTGGCAAGTGCCATCCAAGTGCCGTCCATCCATTCAGCGAGCAATTCAAGCAGATGTTATTACCCAGTCTTACTTTTTATATCAGCCAACCAAATGGGATTGCGTTGTCAAGATGGAAGGATGCTTGACGACAAGTGTCCAAAGAGCCCAAAGAAAGTTGTTTCAAAAGCGGCCTTCGAGTGTAGAGGAAGCCATTCACCCCAGTCAGTCTACTCTTTCTACAGGAGGCCTGCACCAAAGGATACTCTTTTGACAAGAGGTGATGGATTTCTACTGGAGGTCTGCTCCAAAGGATGTTCTTTGGCAAGAGGTGATGGATACCAGAGTTGCACGCACGGCTCTACATGCTTTCAAGATGGATAAGCGCCATGCTGGTAGTGTCAATTATACTGATTTACCGAGTAAAGCGAGGTAAGCGTCGCCATTGCCATTGACCCATGTTCTAATGTTCCATTTATTGTTTTCATTGTTCCATTTATTCCATTTATTGATTTGTTCCATTTGTTCCATTTATTCCATTTATTGATTTATTCCATTTGTTCCATTTATTGATTTGTTCCATTTGTTTTCATTGTTCCATTTATTGTTCATTGTTCCATTTATTGATTTGTTCCATTTATTCCATTTATTGCATTGTTCTATATTCCATTTGTTCAGTTTATTTCCATTCATGTGTGTTGGTTTTTCAAAAGTTGATGTCAAATTTTGTTCTCATTCTGGCGGAAGAATGGACTCAGGAAGGCAAAAGTAGAAAAAGAAAATCACGTGTAATTGGATACTGGAACTGGAAAATATGTTTTCATAGCGATGAAGAGCTTTGGGAACTGAAAATGCCTCGGCAGATCTCGAGACCATGGTAGGACAAATCCAAGTGACTTGTGGCTGTTTATTGATAATTTTTTCTAGTTCTGTCCTCTGCATTAAACAAGCATGGATCAAGTTGCACAAGGAAACAGGACTTCTGTAAGTGGGTCACTTCAACCATCCTAAAGAAGAGGGGAAAAATGATGCTCTCCATTTTCGCCACAGAGCAAAAAGCAAGTAGTCACCACAGTCGTGACAACCACACTCGACAAAGATCGAAAAGAACTGTTAAAGAACTTTTTTCCTCATTTCAGCTTTTTTTGTATCCATAAGGATAGGACTTGAATGCGTTCAACACTCGTTTGTCAAACACCAGTTTATATTGTTTGTCTTGCGAGACCGTTCTTAATCTTTTCTTGACAGGCTCTCGTACTATCTTGTGAGGGTTTCTAAGGGTCAATGTTCGTTGCGTTTCCATCGGTTGTAGGATTTCGGCCAAGACCAAGTCTTTGACGGACGCGAAATTAAGTACAGCTTGGCCACGCGTGTTCAATGTAAAACCTCGCACTTTACAGCAGACCACTCCCTTGTTCGTTGCATAGGCGTAATTTTTTGGGCCAGCGGCCACAAATTCTGTAATGTACTCGTCTTCTTTCAATTCGCTGGTGAAATCACCGAGATAATTTCCACTGTCAATTTGTTCTTGTCCAGGTTGCCACGAATACACGACAGAGTCCGTGTCGAAATAAAGGACGCGCTCGTCTAGTTTTTCCAAGGCTTCGTACAATTTCAATCTGGCGTGACAAGTCGTAAAGGCTGCAATGAATATGTTCACGTTCGTTTGCATTGCGTCACATTCAGTTTTAAACTTGTGAAATAGTTCCAACATGTCGTCATTGATGATTTCGATCCGTTCGATGATTTGACTGTCGTCTCGAAGCATTTCAAAGAAGTCCGAGGGTTTGGTGCATTGGGTCGTTCTGGTTTGATTGGAGCGCTGGCCGAACTTACCCCAGAAACTGTTCAACATGAGTTTAGCCAGTGAACGCAACCCAGGGTTTTTCACAATTTTCTCAGGATCCAAACGAATGCCTTCGCGACGGTAATAATCTTCAACGTACTCTGCCTTCTCTTCCTGCGTCATTCCTTCTCGCGGCCAACCCGACGCTTCTTGCTTAATTTTAAGCCACGTGTTCACATAGTTCTTGAATAGGTCTTCACTGACTTGTTCAAAGTGCCATATTTCGTGCACGTACAAGATCTCGTACCCTTTCTCCAACGCTTTCTGCAGTTCAGGTGTGCACCACGTCCCTGTCAAGGCACGCTGTGTCGGCGTATGGTTACAATGCATTGACCGCTCGTGGAGAGACGAGCGAAAACCATTTTCCATGCATGTCCGGCATAATGGAAAAGTCAATTTGTCCTCGTGTCTGTAGGGCAACACCGGATGGTATAGTCCGTAAGGTGGCAGAACACGGCATTTGACCAGGCCAAAGTAGGGCGAGATATTCACGTGCCCAGGTTGGTCAATGTACTTAGGATGTCCCACGGGATAACATCCGGTCTTGTTGATGAATGGATACAAGGAGGTGATATCCATGTAATGGATTTGTTCCTCTTGATCCACTTTCTTGTACAACTGTACGGCATTGGTTCTGCCTCCAAAAAAGGCATCTCTAGGGTTTAATGGAGGGACAATGTCCAAGGATTTTACAAATTCTGCGATGGTGGGATCGTTTTCTTTTCGTTTGTTCCATTCACATTCCCACATTTCTTTGACGGTGTAGCCCAATGCTTTCATCCTCATGATTTTAGACAGGGTCTGCATGCGCACCACGTGCATGGTCTTGCCGAGTTTCCTGGGATGTTTTTGCGAACGGTTCGGAAAACAGGACAAGCAGCCATGAAAGAAACAGCCTTGAAATTCATAGACGGTTTTGGTTGTCTCGTCGTACCCGTCTACCAAGAACTCGTGCAGGCGCCCGTGCATCAATCGGCGTTCTCCGCGGTTCCCCACATGGGCAATCCTTGGTACTTCACTTTCCTGACCTAGTTGACTTTCCTCCCAGTACAGCCACTCGAGGGCCGCGTGCGATTGGTTGTGACTTCCTCGCCAACCTGTGAGGGGTTCCACGGCGATCTGCTTCTCTGGCATCCAATTGCGTCGGTACGCCACGTTGCAAGCCGAGGCAATGGTGATGCAGTATTGCATGGGATTAAATCCTGCAATGGCGAAAAATTCACGCTGAAAGTTCATACAGCCTTCCTTTAACAGTCGTACGTCCGATTGACAATACGTCAACAGTTCGTGCGCAAAGTCAAACACGTGTTGCTCGGTCACTCGAGCGGCATGCCAAGTCATAAACTCGTCTCGTCGACTTGGCGACATCCCGTCCGGGTCGTAGTACTCCACAGACGGCATCGGTCCCACGTACGTCTGGTTCTGGATGGTGTTAAAGAAATGAGGGAAGAAGCCTTTTCTTAGTTCTTTCAGGCCAAAGGTTTTGGGAAAGTTGCTTAACGCCATGGGGAAGAAATTCATTGAGTCTATAAATTTGACTCTCGGCAATTCCACCATCAAGAGTTTGGCTCCGTTGACGATCATCTCAAGATTGGTCGCGTGTTGACGATACAGTTCTTCCATGACCATATATCCGTCATAGCCTTTAAAATTATGGGCTACGACAATGGTCTTGGACACGTTCTTTTTGTTGGCAATGCCATGGACAAAGGCCAGAAACTGTTCCAAACAGTTGTCTCCCTTGAATGTAAATTGTTCGTCACTTTGATCCGTCTCGGCGCACACGAGGTTGGCCACATGTTGACCTGTATCTTGGCGGGCCTCGATGTCAAAATAGATGAACACGGGGTGGGCTTTTTCATCTTCCTCTTTCAGGTCCACGGTTTGGATGAAACACTGATGTTGCAATAAGTTCACCATCTTTTTACAACACGGGCACTCGCTTTCGCCGCATTTGTGGGCGGTCCGTTTTGCTTTGCCACACTCCGAGCACACACGTTGCGTGTTGCACACGCTGTTTTTCACCGCATGGTCTGCATCCTGACCACTGCTGGTTCTGATCATATGATTGGTTTGACAAATCACGCCATAAAATCGCCGCTGACAATAGGAACAGGTGATGTGGGGTAACTCGGACCTTCCCCGCATCTGAAAGTCATCACAATCTGTTTGATGGCACCCTGCGCATTTGATGCCTTCACAGCGGTGCTGTTTCAAAGTGTCATGGTTGAACCCTTTCTCGCATTCAAGACAGTAGTAACCGCGGTTGAAAAAACCAGGTAACGAGGTAATGACATCAAAATGTCCATCGTGAGATAAAAGAATCAATTGTTTGTCTCGTTTCTCTCCTTTCCAAATGACAGAATGACCATGTTCAGCCGAGACAACGATAATCTGATACTCGGACAAGGCTTGTTGAAAGAGAACAACGTCTTTCAATCCGCATGGGGCAATGGGCACGCCTGCCTCTTGGTGCAAAGCCAAGGCTCTCGTTTTCTGAATGGGGTAGTGGTTTCTCAGGTTGTCATAGTCCGGGTCGTCGTCCACTTTGGCTTTGGCCACCACGAGAGCTCGGGCACAGCATAGTTGATCTTGGTTTTTGATCACGATGATGGATTTCTTTTGTTTCAAAAGTTCGGTGTAATTAGCACTACCAAACGGTAAGTTACGTTTGCCCGTGCCTGGTTGTGGCATGGTAATGTGCGTCAAGTCCAACTCCATGGTCTCATCCACGTCAAAGTTCTCGTTGGAGTTTAACATTCTAGAAATAGTATCCAATATCTGTCGGGCAGGCCCTAGCGATTCTCTCCAATCGCCCACCGACACGTGCGCCGAGGTGTGAGCGCTTCGCAATCGTCTGGACCCAAGGTACACTTGAATTCTATCGTGCTCCGGTAAGTCCTCGACCAAGCGGTCAATGACGTCGGCCAATCCTTCTTCAAACTGACGTACAATGCTGGCATGACCAATGGGTCGACTTTCCACAGGATTCTCAACTCTCAGATGATAGCTTCGTCTGCGTACGCCATAGCGTCTAGCTTCTCGATCTCTGAATTGTTGAAATTCAAAGCGAAAATATCTCTCACCTTCTTCTTCTTCTGCTTGACTCATCTTTGCTTGCTTGACAAATTTGTGATTTGAGCTGGCGGCTCATCCGTTTATATAGAGACCGGTAATCACGTGACGGGGGGTCACGTGACGGGGGGGATACCCCCCCTCCCCCCCGTTCGTGACGTCACGGTCACGTGATATATAGAGCCTATATATACAACGCAGTCGGAATGACGGTCATTTTCAAAATGGCGCGTGACCTGAGTACTTTGCGACAGAACTCCATCAACAGACCTGATGAGATGAACCCCACTTCTACCATTTTGAATGGACAGGATGTCTTGTTTCACAATCCATCAGAACATGCAGTCGATTGGCTCAGATGGCACTTGGAGCGCGGTATTGACATTCGATTGGGACTGAGTGGGTTGAGAGGACTTAAAGGATTTCAACGAAGTTCCCAGTTGGAATTTTCCCTTGCACAAATGTACAAATTTGTTGAGGTGGACAGAGAGAACTGGACCCATAGCAGGAAACAATACCAGAAGATCGAACTGAACTTTAGCGTAACGCTGTATAATGTGATTGTTGTGATCTATAAGAATCTTATCTACAACCTCGGTGTCAAACCCCCAGTCGGTCGATTGAGCTACGGTTGGCTGAAGACCATCTTGGAGTTTCAACCTTTCTGGGACAAGTGGACAACTGTGCAGCAAAGACGTATCAAGAAGTACATGGCGAGAATAGAACTTTATTTTGAACACTTTAATAAACTAGAAGATGATGTTCTTCGTAAGATGATTGACGAGAACGACATGTTGATTAAGCTAAAGAAGAAAGTCTAACTTGTTTAAAACTGTACATTTTTGTGACTTTGAAAAAGTCTAACTTGTTTAAAACTACATTTTTTGTGACTTTGAATAAACCGTGTCATTTAAAATATCTTGTTTGTAGTTCCTCGTTTCCTCTTGTTAGTCCCACATCTGCCCACTGAAAGAATCGGCACCCTCTCCTGTTTCGGCAAGCGTAATAGGGTCGGTTAAAATTGGCAGTTGATCTGCTCACTTTTAGGCTGGCTTGATTGTTACACTCGCATTTAATGTTTCCTTGCATGGTGTAGTAAACTCCGTTTACCTTGTTGTAAATTGTCGTCATGTAGGGGATGACCTCTTTACTGTGAGTAAACAGTCCGCAAGGCGAGAACGCACATTTCACATAGTGGTCTTTGTTTTTCACGCCCTGAAACACGCTTAAGTTACAGTGATGAAAAGGACACACGTTCAAATCGTAGCTTGTTTTTTCTTCGATCACTTCGGTTTGTACAGGGGCTGTCAATAAGCTATCCAGTAGGTCTGCCATGGCTTGTTCCCCGTCTTCTATTTGTTGTTGTTCCGTTTTTATGACTGGTAAACATGGCGGTGCTTCTTGTTTCTTCATTCGTTTTAGTTTTTTCTTTTCTTTTTCGGGTAACTTCTCCACCATTTCTTGCATGGCTTGCAACGGTCTCTTCTGATTCATGTTGTCGACTGACGCAAAAAGAGAACGAATGTCGTAGTATTGTTGATTATATGTCGTTTGGGTCAATCCCGTCATTCCTTTCCAAATGAAAATCCACTTCGTCCAATCCTGACCAGAAGCGGTTGTCATCTGACCGACTTCTCGTCCAATCAAGGATGTTGTCAATGTCTCGATGTTGCAATCCCAACAACTCGTATGTGAAGGCGAGGCCTTGCTTGTTGAATGACATGATCTCCGTCAATGTCACTTCAATGTTTCTATTGGGAGTTGTCATGCGTTTGACAAACTCACAATCGTCATGATTCAAATAGTCATGGATCACACCTGCTTGCTCCATCAAGGTTTTCCATGTGTCGTAGACCTCCCCAAAGACTAGCCTTTTCAATCCCTTCCAAATCTTATCTTGTATGTCCATCACGTGTTGTAGGGAATCGATCGAGTAAATGGTGTGACACGCAGGTTCCAAATTTTCTTTCTCGTGAATGACTTTCAGTATGGCCATGACAAAGTATTTCTTCCATGGTTCACCGAGTAGTTCGCTATAGAAGTGACTGTGTTGCAAAACACTACCATCGCAGCGAATGGGCTCATCCACCATGTCGTTAAAAGAATGAGCCATTTTGGGCGGTGGGACAAAAATACACATGTTTGATCATAAGAACGAAGGTGCATCTTTTTTATAGAGAGAAAAAAACCAACGTGATTGACAGCACCCGAAAAAGGTATTTAAATGTCAAATGGGTACTCTCTGAACTCAAAACAATGTCTCGTACGAAGGAGTGGTTATGGAGATTCATTTGGAATCGACTCGAAGGAGATCAAAATGATATCATTTGGAAAGGAGACTTTGATCTCCCTGCTGATGTGTTGGACCCGCAAGCTATCTTCACGTTTCAAATAGAAGATGAAGAGAGTCGCCCATTCACCGCATTTCATTTCATTGCGCACATGGAAAACATGCGTATCAAACTTCCCCGGCAGGAGTACGACCTACACAGAGATTGGGTATTTAATACTCACCCCAACAAGGTACCATCGTTCAAGGAGTTACTGCTCGCATTACTCAATGTGTTAGTGTGTTGCTGTGCGCAGTTTGTATGAATGGGAAAGAAAAGAAAAAAACGCGAATCCTTAGAACAAAAAGTGCTAAAAGCGTATTACGACCCACTTAACCCAGGAAGTTATGGTGGACTAGCTCGTTTGCAACGAGCCACTGGCGTGCCAATCAAAAAACTCTTGACCATATTGAACAAGAATCTCACTTATACTCTTCACAAGCCGGTACGACGAAAATACAGCACCGCGCCAACCGTGGCTCTTTCCATCGATCATCAATGGGCGGCTGATCTCGTCGATGTTAAAAATTTGAGTCAATACAACAAAGGATTCAAGTATCTGTTAACAGTGGTCGACGTATTGAGTAAGTATGCATGGGTGGTACCAATGAAGAATAAGACGGGATCAGAACAAAAACGAGCCTTTGAGACGATTTTGAAAGAGAACCGCAAGCCTGTTCAACTCCAAACGGACAAAGGAAGCGAATTTTATAACAAGACCTTCTCCGACTACCTGAAAGATCAAAATATTCATCATTTTAGTACGCATGGCGATACCAAAGCTGCTACTGTGGAACGATTCAACCGGACCCTCAAAGAGCGCATGTATCGTGCCTTTACAGCCAACAACACTTTGAGTTATCTTGACATGTTACCCGAGCTCGTGAGTAGTTACAACGCGTCTATTCATCGTTCTATTGGAATGGCACCGCAAGACGTCAACACGACGAACGACGTAAAAGTGTGGAACACCCTCTACGGGAAGCGTCTACGTCGTTCCCCCAAACACAAGTTTAGAGTGGGCGACAAGGTGCGCTTGAGTAAAGTAAGGCGTGCATTCAAGAAAGGCTATTTGCCGGGTTGGACAGAAGAGATTTTTGTGATAGCACGTGTATTGAATCTGAGTGTACCAGCTTACAAGTTGAATGAATACGACGGCACGCCTTTGGAAGGAACGTTTTATGAACCCGAGATGCAAAAAGTCCATGTATCCGAAGACGATTTGTTCCGAGTGGAAAAGGTATTAAAGCGCCGCGATGGACGTGCACTCATTCAGTGGAAAGGTTGGCCAAGCAAGTACAACAGTTGGATCGATCAACGACAACTCGTGACACTATGAGCAACTTTTACTTAACGCTACCCAGCAACGCCAGTCAAGTGACGTTTCCAAAGAATACACCGAATGAGTACAAGGTGAAACTTCCAGCACCCCTACAGTTACCTGGATATGATTGGGAAGTGGCATTGGCGAGCATTTCGTTCCCAGACAGTCAAGCGGTCTTGAAAGAAGAGAAAGTGGGAAAGTTTCCGATGGTGCTGTCCGTTGAAGTAGAGAAAGGCAATCCCAAAACCAAGCATCAAATCATAAAATATGCAAGACAGCAACTACTTCTTCAGGCAGATGTTCCCGTGCAAGATGGAATTACCTTCTGGAAAAAACTGGTAGACGCACTTCAACAGGACTTTTTCAGAAATCTGCGTCCCAACGAAGAATGGACCGACGCAGATGGGCATAAAGGCTTACCAGATTTTAAGTTTGTCAACAGTGGAGGACACTACGATTTGCTTATTGACAACTCTTTTTTGCATGGGTTCTCTAAAAACAATTGGATCGACATTGACATCAATCTAGCATTTGCCTTCAAATTAATCCGTCAAGTCAAACATGATGGTATGACCAAATCCAACGATCTTTTGGATCAAGGAGACATCTTTTTGGGTGAATCTTTGCAAATGATCCATACGCAAATACCCAAGCTGCCTAATCCTAAAAAGTATGGAATTGAAAACATGAAGAGTGAACCCGTCTTTTGGGACATTAAGAAGGTGAAGTACACAACAGAGAAAGAGCTTCATTATGTATTGAGACTGTACAGCCTGTGTAATTGGAACATCACTGACATCGAGCATAACTTTGAGGTGGCCTTTGGTGAACTCACCAGAACCTTGTTTGTTTACTCAGATGTCGTTCAGCCGCAGATTGTAGGAGGAACTAAAACTCACATGATTCGAGAAGTGGTGTACGACAGTCGGAAGAGAGGTCGAGCCCGATTTGAGCCGGAGCATTTACAGTTTCTCCCAGTCAGAATGAATTGGTTGGATACCATCGAAGTTGGTATCAGTGAAAACGATGGAACGCGTCTCAACTTACAAGGTGGCAATACAGTTGTAACATTGTTCTTTCAGAAAAAGAAATAAAAAAGTTGTTGTGTGAATGGCGTGTATATAAAGGGATACATCAACTAAACCTTACATAGTTTTGAGTTCATCATGCGTGGAGGAGCACTACGTTACTACAAGCCAGAAAATGGTCAAGGCGGCCGTGGATTGGGGGGAATGTTGAAAAGAACGGCTGCCAATCTCACCGATAAATACGTGACGCAACCTGCGAAGCGAATGCTCAAACGAAAAGCAAACCAGCTCATAAAAAGCCAGGTAGCCAGCTTGTTGGGTCAGTCAGGTGGTGCACTACGACGACGAAAACGACGCAAAAGAATACGACGAGGTGATATATTTGTCTATTAAAGATGAGTGGGCGCGTTCTGCCTTTACTCAGTGCCTATAATCCGTCACGAAACACTGGATACTATTGGAAGCAAGCCATGTTACTGAGGAAACGAAAAGGCCAACGACGACGACGCAAGCAACGCGGTGGACAGTTGGGCCTAGCTGGTGTGTCGTTACCAATCTCGGTGATTGCCAGAGAAACACGTCGTAAACGAAAGAAGCAACGCGGTGGAAGCATCGCTGCAGGTCTAGGCTTACCGGCTCGGGAAAGACAGGCAGCGGAACTCGCTCGTCGATGGTACAGAGAGTCACGCAAGAAAAAGAAACGACAAGGTGGTGGCAACATATTTGAAAAGGCAGCCAAGATAGGGTACACGTTAGGTAAAGACAAACGTTATCACCGAATGAGCTTTTCTGGTTTTTCTGATCGAGGTGGAAAACGCTATTATAAACCGTGGGAGGTATAAAAAGACAGAACTCAGTCGTTCCTCACATTTGACTAACAGACAATCATGGGTGAACCTGTTCCAGTCCATGCAGGCTCGGGGGAGGTGGAAAATGCTGTTTTGGACCTATTTTCCATTCCCAAGACGGACACGTCTATTCACAGTTATCGCATGGTCACGGTGCATCCTACCAGCCGAAGCATTACACCTATCGAGTTTAACATTCCCGGTGGAAGGGACCACATCGATCTCACACGGAGCTACTTTCGCATGGAATTGAAGTTGAAACTAGCCAATGGAGGTGACATAGCAGATGCAAATGCCGTATTCCCAGCAACCAATCTGTTCCACACGATCATCAAGCAACCAGTGGTGACCCTCAATGGAACCACCGTGTCAGAGCAAACGGATACCTATGCCTACAAAGCTTACTTGGAGACCATCATGAATTATGACAAAGAAGCAGCGGATACCTATCTTCAAATGCAAGGGTTTTACTCTGCCTTGGATCACCCCCCTCAGCTTACCAATAACAGGATCGACATCGCAGACAACGCAGGTGCCGGACATAATGATTTCCAAGCACTAACAAAAGAACAACAGAAAACTGTCAAATCTGCCTTGGCATACAAGGAAAAAGTAACAGGTGGAAAAACGTTAGTCTTACTTGGAAAACCTCACATAGATATCTTCAATGTCAAGCGATTGTTACCCCCGCAAGTGGATCTCAAAATGAAGTTTTTCCTCAATGACCCCAGTTTCTTCATGAATGGAACAGGAGCTGCAGCACGACTGGTAGATGAAGACATCAAAATGACCTTTGTGGCCTGCATGGTTCGCGTGAGGTCTGACAAATTCACAGCTATCTCTCTCAACCGAGCAAGAGGAATGTCCGTGTACTATCCTACGGTTCGATCCGAGATCCGTGTTCACTCTATCCCGCCTAACACGCGTTATTGGGAAGAAACGAACCTGTTCAGTGGTAGAATACCAGATAGACTCATTGTAGGCTTAGTCCACCAAAATGCCTTCAATGGGGAGTACCAAAGAAACCCCTTCTGCTTTGAAAAGTTCAACGTGAAATCGATTAAACAAGTTATTGAAGGAGAAGAATACCCTTATGAAACCTTAGAGCTTAATCATGACAACGGACAATTAGACATGGACGGATATCACCGAGTAGTAATATCGGAGTCTGACTAAAACCATCTCGGGCGCACCCATATTATTTTGCCTCTTTCCTAAGGTATACACTAAGGATTTTCAACTTACCTCGCTCACAAAGCTCGCTCGGTAAGTTGAAAACTTAGTGTATACCTTAGGAAAGAGGAAAATAATATGGGAGCTGCTCGATAGTTTTAGTCAGACTCCGATATTACTACTCGTAAGAGAAGGATAAACAAAAATAAAAAGGGCGCCCATTTAGAGGGTGGCAACAGAAATGTACAAAGTTCTAAATAATAAAAATTAAAAAATATTTTCCATATTATATACGATGGACAGCATAGACCTCAGATCATTGGAAGAAGAGCTTGCAAATCTTGATCCCGAGGATTTGCGGTTTTTATCAAAATTTATTGCAGAATATTCCCCCACAATTCAAAGAAAAATAAATACTCTGCTGGAAGAACCAATCCCAGAAGGTGTAAATAAAAAATTAAAAGCCCCATTAAAACCATCAAAACCAATACCAATACCACCGCCAAGAAACAGAAACAGAAACAGAAACAGAAAACAAGAAACCCTTTTGAAAATATTCGACCCCATCCCACCGAACAAGGTGAAAACGGTAACAGATTATCAGAATGAGATTCTGGATCTGTACGAAGACACGGAATATGCGGGGGTAGAAGAGACAAGCGGGAGACGTTACAAGAGGTGGCGTATCGTAGAGGGGCTAAATAAAGACCTCACACCAAGGTTTATGGAAAAGATAAGGGAGAACGTGGGAACATCGTTTTACATGAGGCACGTCTATTCGTATCTTCTTAAAAACATCGAAGACGGAACCAGGCTAACTTTCTACCAAAATAAAGGCTCCCCCTGGATGAAAACTTACGCAGACGCGGAGAATTGGATAAGAGAAATGGAGGCGGCGCGTCTAGATCCGGATAACACTGAAAGACCAGATACAAAGTGGACCTTTGAATCGCATTTTACCGCCGATATAAAGGTTGTGCTAGACCGCCAGCCATTGATGGGAACAGGACCCTTACCAGACTGGCTGCGTAAACAAGCAAACACGGGGAGAAAACAAGCAATGGTGACGCTGGACACGTATAGAGATAACCTGTGTCTATGGCGCTGTATAGCCGTACACAGAGGAGCAAGACCGGATCGCAGCACAGAAGCAGCACGAGATCTTGCCAAGAGTTTCTACAAACTCCGAAATATGCCATCAACTTGGGAGAAAACGTCATTAGATGAACTGGAAAAGGTGGAAATGCACCTGAACAAGGGCGAGGTTTTAGCAGATTGGCTGGGAATAAGGGTTTACACGCCAGAGTTGGCTAACGCGGATGAACTCGAATTTGGTATTGAAACAGAACCCGCAATAGTATGGCACCTAATGAGAAACCCACCAATGCGCATCAAAAACGTAATGACAATAGGGATTTATGGAGAGCACGCGTTCCTGATAAAAGACATCACGAAGTTGGCCAAATCGTATGAATGCAACCACTGTCACGCAAGATTCACAAAGGCAAGCAATCTCCAACGTCATGCGGAAAGATGCAGCCAAGGCAAAACGGTAATTGACTGTCCGGGTGAAAAAGTAGAAGCGCCGCAGACAGCGTACCAGAAAGCGTTCTATCCAAAACACCAAGCCTCAAAAGAATCAATCCAGTGGCTGAGGTACGTGGAGAAAAACTGGCAATTCAAAATAGTGCATGCAATGTCGGGGCACGGGGGAGAACGCTGGATAGAGAAAAGGCCGGTAGACGGATACAACGACGAGAAAAAAGTGGTATTTCAGTATCATGGCTGTCGTTGGCACGGATGTCCAAAATGTTATCCAAATCGAGAACAAATAATCGAACACGGTGGCAAGACAGTAGAAGAGCTCTACCAAGCCACAAAAAGGCGCACAGCGTATCTGCGAAGGAACGGATACAAAGTGATAGAATGCTGGTCATGTCAATGGCAAGTTCCGGGAGGAGCGGACAAACACGGAGAAGAGCTGCCAAAACCAGAGACAAAGGCGTATCCACACGCCATCCTGTATGATTTTGAGGCGTATGGAGCGCCAAACCAGCGAAAAGAGCCAACAAAATTCCTGACAATAGAAAGCAAGCACATCCCGGTATCAGTGAGCATCGGCGACACGCTGGAAACCGAAGTCACACAAGACGGAAAACGGGTGCCAAAAGTGACGCACATCTGCGAAAGAAACCCCAAAGTGTTAGTCCAAAAGTTCATGCAAGAGCTGGGAAGGCGAGAAAGAAACATAAGAGCAAAAGTGAGGGCAGAACATATGCCAGCGGACATCGAGCTGACCCCCAAAGACCAAAGAAAAAAGATAGAAGACTGGTGCGACCAGGTGCCCACACTGGGATTCAACTCCGGTTCATACGATCTAAACCTGATAAAGAACTACTTCGCGGAACAGCTGGCAGGAACAACCAAAAAAGTGAGAGTGGCGAAGCACGGGAGCAAAATCATGTTCTTACTGACAGACAGATTGCGATTCCTGGACATAATAAACTACTTAGGCCCAGGAACGAGCTACGAAAGATGGATAAAGGCGTACGACTGCAAGACAACAAAATCGTGGCTGCCATACGAGTGGTTCGACAGCGAAGAAAAGCTGGATTACGAGGGCTTGCCGGAATACGAGCATTGGTACTCAAAGCTGAAAAAAGAGTATGTGCTGACGCGAAAACAATGGGAAGCCTGCAAACAGACATTCAAAGAAAAAGGGATGAAAACCTTCAAAGACTGGCTGGAATACTATAACAATCTGGATGTGGCACCCGGGCTAGAAGCGCTGGAAAAAATGAAAGCGTTCTACATAGAAAAGGGGATAGACATACTGAAAGACGCAGTCAGCATACCAGGGGTGAGTTTGCACTATCTTCTAAAAGGCGCAATAGAGCGCAAAGCGGAACTCTACGCCCCAAGAAAAGAAGCGTATGAGATGTTAAAAGGGGCGGTGGTAGGCGGACCAAGTCTGGTTTTTACAAGATACCATGAGGCGGGCAAAACGCGGATAAGGTCACATCAATATCCAGACAGCAAATTGTGTGAAAACATCCAGGGGTACGACGCCAACGCGCTGTATCTATCAACCATGCTGAACTATATGCCCTGCGGAAAAGAAAAAGTGGAGCACTACACAGCATATTCAAGAGAGCATCAAACAAACACAGTAGACCATTTAACAGAACAGGTAGACGCGGAGCAAGAAGCGGCAGACTTCACGCAAAGATTGAAACAAAAAAGCTGGTTCGGATACGCGGAAGTGGACATAGAAATCCCGGAGCATCTGCATCAAAAGTTCGAAGAGATGTGTCCATTCTTTCACAAAAAAGAGGTACCGGCCAATGTGGTGCCAGAGCACATGAAAGAATATCTGAAAGCAACAGGGAGAAAAGTGGTGGAAAGCAACAAAAAGCTGCTGGGAACATTGTCAGCGGAAAAGATATTGCTGTACGAGCCGCTACTGCAGTGGTACATAAACCACGGGGCAGAAATCAAAAGGGTGTACCGGACAATCGACTACAAACCGAAAAAGATCTTCGAATGGTTCGTAAAAGAAGTGACAAAAGCGCGGCGAACGGGGGATGTGGACAAAAGCAAAGCGCTGCTGGCGGACATATTCAAACTGCTGGGAAACAGCGGGTATGGGAAGCTGATCGAAGCGCTAGAGCGACAAACAAATGTAATCTACACAAAGGATGAGAAAGTGGTAGACCGGGCATTGAGAAGCGCATTCTTTTCAGATCTGGATGAGATAGGGCAGGCGTATGAATTAGAAAGCCGGAAGCCGCGGATAACAATCAGAAGACCGTTTCAAATCGGAATCGCGGTATATCAGCTGGCAAAGTTGAGAATGTTGCAATTCTATTACGACTTCCTGGACAGGTACTTGGACAGGAAAGATTTCGAGCTGATCCAGATGGACACTGACAGCAACTACCTGGCGATCTCAGGAAAAACGTTAGAAGAGATAGTGAAGCCGGAGATGAAAGCGGAATTTGAACAGGAAAAAAAGAACTGGCTGGCATGGGATAAGTGGAGCGGAAGAACGCCAGGACTGTTCAAAAAAGAATTCGAGGGGGAGCGGATGATCGCGCTGTGCTCCAAATGTTACTACACAGAACATCAAACAGACAATCAAGAGGTGAAGAAAAAGCTCAGCTCAAAAGGGATGTCAAAGAAGCAAAACGAAATAAACTGGCAACGTTTCAAGGCAGCGCTGAACGGGAGCAAAGACATGGCAACAAACCGGGGATTCAGAATGCGAGACGGGAATATGGTGACATACGAGCAAGAAAAGCTGGGGTTGAGCGCGTATTACGACAAACGTTGGGTACTGCCTGACGGAATACATACAGAACCAATAGAGTATCATGAATAAGCGGGTACACCCTAGGTGACGTTAGTGGGAGGTAATTGTGTATTCGGCGGTACAACAAGCAGTTCTTCACGTACAAAACCACGCTTAGGACCACCGCGCAAATAGTAGAGAACGGGCTGATCAGGTTTGGTAAAAGAACGTTCAAGGTTAAAGACATCCAAGGACCAGATTGGATCAGTGGCTCTTTTTGTCCCACCTTCAAGCTCACCAGGTTCGTACAAATACCGAACCATAACGATGGAGGGGAGCTTTTTTTCGTTCAAACCAACGGGTCTCAAATATTTGGTTGATGGCTCTGCATAAACATGTTTTTTCTTGATTGCAGCAGCAGGTTTCATACCAATCAATCGAGTGACTTGGTTGTTCAGAGCAGAAACAACTTTGGGGAGCCTTTTCACCCACTCTGTAGATCGCTGACCCTCAGGCGAACGCATTTCAACTGCGTACTGGTGGCCAAACAAACGCTCAGCCAAGGTGCGATTGAAACGTTCAACGATAGCTTGATCTCTATGTATTTCAGGGTGGCCACGTCTGATAGAAGTTTTGTGATTTTCCATTTCTTTTGTAACAGCACCCATGAATTCACGCCCAGGATCAACCTGCAACATATGTGGCCACTTCAGAGGTCCTCGTGTATAAATTGTCTTAAAAGCTTTGGCAACCTCATCAGAGTTTTTAGAAGTTAAAGGTTGAGCTTCTTTGAATCTGCTGGCAATATCAACAACGGTAAGCGCGTATTTGTAAGTTTTACGACCCAGCTGATCGTGTGGCAGAAAAAGAAGATCTGCCTGATGGACTTTGTTGGGTGTAGGGACATCAAATTTCGGGCGAGGAATGTAACGCGGAGCGGGGAGGTAAATCTGCCAGAGCGCTTGTTTGAACAACCATTCTTTGGCAATAACTTCAGGAACCTTCACAGCGCCCGCTAATTTTTTAATGGCAGAGATACCTTTCCAGTAACCCTGCGGACTGTAGTAACGGCGCGCTAATTTTTTGTCCATTTAAATAATTATGCACGGCCATATATACATGGCTGAAAAATGAGTTTGGAAAACCCTTACGAACAGCTTATCAAAATGTTGGTGGAAAAGCACCCAGCGAACCGTGAACAGCTTATCGAAATGTTCGTGGAAAAGAAGGAAGCGAAAATAAAAGAAATCAAACCGGAAATCGAGCTCGACTTTTATCCACGGGATCAGCAACTCAGTTGCTATCTGCCAGATGAGCCCCCTGGAGAGAAGAGACACCACCTCAAACTGTGGTATTTACTTGCGGTACTAAAAAAAGCCGGCATTTCTGTAGATCAGGTCGGTGACGAAATGGGACTGACCTTTTTGGGTAATATCATTCACCAGTTCAAGCGGAATCAGCAACTGAGTTGCTACCCCGGGTCGTGTAACTACGTTTGTTTTTTATACAACTATTTTCAAAAGGTCTCACCTATCGATTGGCCGGCGAAAAATGCAATACTGAAAAAGCTCGCGAAAAGATTGCCGAAGATGGTACAAACCAGAAATAAAGCCGAAAAAAGTTTCAACGAATGGTGGAGAGAAGAAATGTTAAAACAAATTATTTATTACAGGTATCAGGGTTCCCACCATTAAACAGAAGTTGTCTTTGATGTTCTGTTAACCTTTACCCCGCCGTCAGTGTGGTTTGAAAAACGCAGTTTTGTCTTTGCAGTAGTAAAGCTGTTGTACTTTTTGATAATATCTTGGTACTCACTGTCTGAGATTTTACCATCTTCAAGAGCGGACGATATGAGAGAGTTTATTGAGCTCAGCGTAGCTTCAGCCAAAGTTTGTATTTTTTCGTGTTTTTTCGCTTTACGCAGGAAAAATTTGACGGTGACGATAGAGGAGGTTGACACCAATGAAAACAAGGCGGCCGTTGCGATTAAAGGGGCGCCAACAACAACACCAACCACAGAAAGAGAAGCGGCCAACCCAGAGCCTGTAAGAATGGTAGCAACTCCGCCTGTTAACGCACATACTGTTTGACACCGCGTGTGCCACCGTTTAAACTTGGCTGAGGTTTGGTAGTAATGCGCCAACTGGTTTTCAAGATTTTTCTTTATCATTTCTATTTCATCCCGCCGGAATTTTGTTGCAGAATCCATTTCCTATATATGTGTTTAAAAAATGTGTAATCTAATCGCAATATTGGTTATGCCATTTTCCATTTTTATATACAATCTGATTACATGGCCCAGTTGTATTTTTAGGGTGTGTCCAAAACTTTTTGCTGAACAGACCGGTTTTCTTGTTGAAGGCACCTTTTGCGATGGCACCACTCCAATACTTTTTAAACAGATCCTTATCACCACCTGTGACAGCCATGATTGCAGCAGCCACATCTTGAGCCGGTTGAAAGCCAGGAATCTTTTCGCCGATATTTTTATTGATCGTTTCACCGACACCCAATCCCACTTTTTGCTTCGAGCTGATTGCGTTGCGCGCCGCGGCGTGACCCCATTGCCGTTTGTTTTTGGGAATAGCGTCAAGTGCCTTCACCATTTTTTTGTCTGCATCGTGTTTACAGCTTTTTTCGTTTTTCTTGCCTGCGCAGACGGCATAATCAACGTCATGCTGCATTGAAACTGCGTCTGTGGCGCCTGTGGGTTGCTGGTATATCTTCAAGATCTTTCCCGTCTTGGGGTCGTAAGAAAGCTGTTTTTCAAGGGGATTGTACGGTCCTGTGTAGTTATGACCAGGAAGCGTCCACCCCTTTTTCGGCTTAGGCAGCTTGCCGATGGCTTTATGCAAATCAAAACCCCGCCCACCACGTTGGTAAAGAGGGTTTGTTGGGTCATCTACCCGATTACCCGCGTAAATTCTCATATCATAATTACCACCACTTTGTGTTTTATTTTTACCACCACTTTGCGTTTTGTCACTTATGAATCGTGTTTTGGTAATGCCACAACTTGCACATTTTACTTTAAGCAGCCTTCTACCATTTTTTGTGGTAGTGTTTTTTTCGCTTCCCGGTACGTTGGGTGTGAAACGCTTTTCTTTCACACAGTAAACCTCCATCCTATATAATAATTACAAATTATGACACCCACCTTTCAACTTATTTCCCGCTATCATATCTTTTGGTCTTAATCTGTTTGAGGCTTTAGTCAACAAATCCCCTGACAAAGCATCAATTGTGTAATTAACAGCTTTTCTCGCGATTGGTTTGGCTTTATTGGCTAACTTCTTCTGATACTCTGGTTGTCTCAGAAACTCGCTTGCAAAGTATCTTCCTTGTTTCACACCTTGCTTTGCTAAATAAGGAACTCCGTACTCAAAGAAAGCTTCAGCAGCTGTGTCTCCTATTGTATCAAAAATTCCGCCACCGAACATTCTTTTTTCAGCGCGTGCAAGTTCTTCTCTCTTCTTTTTGGGTAAACCCCTTCTGGTCCACTTAAATATTGGTTCCAAAATATTACCTCCTTCTTTAGCAGCACCACTTTGTGTTTTATTAGAAATGAATCTTGTCTTGGTAATGCCGCAGCTGGCGCATTTTACTTTAAGCAGTTTTCTGCCGTTTTTTGCGGTTGTAATTTTTTCACTTCCCACCACATTGGGTGTGAAGCGCTTTTCTTTCACACAGTAAACATCCATCCTATATAACTAGCAAAAATTCATGGGGTGTGGGGTTTACCCCCACTGTGTAAAATAATCCTTTACCACAGCCTCGTTGGCGTGTGAATTTTCCGAAAACATGTCTAAGATACCTCGGAACGTCCGCCCTTTGTTACGCTCATTCAGGAAAAGCAAACAGTAGTAGCCGCAGCGCACACTGAATTCCTCTTGAAGCTGGTTGTCATTCCGAAGAAAGGTCTGTTTACCTTCAAGAATCAACTCTATTTCCCATTCCGCGGGTGGAGGTAAACCGAAAGAGTCGAAGTATTCAGTTCCATCCCAGCAGCATACCCAATGGGTGCCTGGCCCTCCAAGATCATCCATGTTGATTATACAAGGGGAGTGGTTTTTCACGTGGATCTCGTCTCTCGCAAATATACCTTTGATGGGGATTTTCAAGTATTGGCACCATCGCTGCAAGTCATAATCAGTTAAGGGGACATCAACGAAGGCGGGCTTTTTTTTGGTCACCCCAAGAACCAATAAATGGTGGAGGGCGCATATATGGTGGAGGGTTGATGCGCATTCCCTTTCCACCTGTTGGAGGTTTTACCTGCATGCCTGATCCTGTTTTCTTTTTGATAGCGTTGCGCACACGTCTGATTTGTGTCTTGCTCATGTCTATGTCCACACCCGTTTTGTTTTTGATAGCGCGCTCTATTTTTTTGATCTGCCTGGTGGTTAAGTGCAAAGTGTCGCTTCCGCCGGTTATAGCTTCGTTTTTAAATCTGAGTGTAACTGCTTCTCCTCGCCCAAAGGCCCGCGCGAGGTTTACCTTCTGCCCATCTGAAAGTGAAATCTTATGCGGATAGTAAGTCGTCATTCTTATATTTCATACAAAATTATTTCACTTTCATTTGCTACAAAGTTGCTACACATTAACTTTGTTATGCTAAATAAATTCTGAGTCATTAACCCATCACCAGCTCATTACCCACCTGCCTGAGAGCAAATTCGGACTCGTACAAAATTCCTGCATAAATGGTGTAGTCGTGCGCGTTGGCCGCCTCATTGAGCCTGTAGTGGAAAACCATCTGCTTCGGGTCGTTGGTCATGTTATCCTTGTTTTCACGTAGGTCAAAATAGACTATTGGGTACAGCGTCTCGAAGTTGTTGGGCTGAAGCTGAACACCGGTGTTGTAGTCGTTTTTGCGGTACCGGTAGTTCATTAAGTCATTAAGAATGCGCAGTTTGAAGTTTTCGTCGTAGTCCAGCTCTGGATAGAACTGTGAAGAGCCGTACTGCAGCCGGCAGGTCGCTAGCTTGGCTGAATTGTCGTCATCAATGTCAAAGGTGTCAAAGAAGTAGGGGTTTTGAGTCAAGGCGTCCTTCTTCGCCGACCGTTGAATGAAAATGAAAACATGTTTGGCATCCTTTATACCGGGATTTATCTGCCACTGTCCAAAAGCATCACGTCGGCTACTGCTGGGTTGGATCATTTCATTCAGGTACGTCCATTTCTGAGGTTTCAAAAAGTTTTCGTTTGCGAGCTTTTGTCCTTCGCTGGTGAAACGCAGCAATGGAACCCACAGCTCGAAGTTTCTCACCACTATTCTGCGATCGGTGCCATCGCTTTGCCAAATCAGCTCTGCATCCGATTGTAGCTCAATTTCAAGCTCAATCTGCATGGGGGGGAGAAGCTTGTCATTCAGCTCTTCGAAGAATGAGTACCTGTTAAGCGGAATGAGGGTTTCAACCGTTTTTTGGGGGTCACCGAGGGTAAGCAAGCCCCTTGCTCTGCTTCCTTGGTTGGTGGCAGCGGCGGCTGTTACATCGCTATTCGTTGTGTCCAAATACCAAAACTGATTTTTTGCCGCGCTCCTCGCATAGTCATCTGAAAAGTCCAACAAGTTTTTGATAAATATGAGCTTGTGAATGTTGTCTACGTTGTAAATGTTTTTGCCTGCTGATTTCAACACAAGTTTGTTTATCAATGAAAACGAGCCGTTAATGGGCGCCGCTCGGGTGTCTGCTGCAACTAGCGCACCATTTGCGGTTGCCTCGAAAGTGAAATCAGCCCGGATGTAGGCGTTATACCAGTCATACCAGTTGTCTCGGTCGGTGAGTGTGAATTTATAGTTTGTCTTTACCTGGTGCTGATTGTTTCCTGGGATAGTGATCGGTTTGTCTAACATGATACGAACATACTCTGTTTTTTCCAAATGCCTGTGGCTTCTGAACATCCTACCTTCGCAGTGTGCAGTGTGAATCTAATCCTTATATATTTTTTAATTTCTGTTCAGTGTGATTCTAATCCTTATATATCTTTTTAAAAAATTATTTTAATTTTCTGCTATCAATTGGTTTACTTTCATCCTTGCAGCCCGACCCGCGTTTAAAATCTGGTTTAACTTTTTCCGTGAATCCCCGCTTAACTGAGTTGCTACGCCAGGGTTTAGCATCTTCTTCAGTTTTTGTTTCGACTCTGTACTAAGTTTCTGTGGTGGGGTCTTTTTACTCTTGGGTTTTACACTTGGAGTCTTTTTACTCTTTGGTTTTACACTTGGGGTCTTTTTGCCCTGGGGGCGTGGAACAGCAACTGAGTTGCTATTTCGCAAAACCGCTTGTATCTTGTCTGCCGCTTTTTCTTCTGCTTTTTCTGCGGCTTTTTTCAGCATTTGCTTCGAGGCTTTATTTACAGCCTTCTCCAACGTCTGACGGGTGACTTGCTTTTTGAACCGCTTTCCTATATTCATCAGGGTGTCTCTTACAACCCCCGTACCTTTGTGTCTGTATCTATATGTTCCGTTTGGCGCGTCATAATATCTCGCCCACTCGCTCGGATGATTCATTATTATACTTATGTGTAAATTATTTATGTGTAAATTATTTCAGTTGCGCTTAGGTGTTTCTTCTTCAATGATGATGCTTAAAGCCACGTCTTGGTCATTCAGATCTATAATGTTGTTGCGCCCGTCCGTGATTTTGATATTTATCGCGTTGATTCTGTTTTTGTTCACCCGGTGCCACAGGAGGCGGCGGGGCTCTTTTGAAAAGGGGTAGCTGACGGTGAGTTCAGCGGTTGAAAAAGAGAACATAACGTCACCCCCGATGTTGTCCACTGCCCTTGTGATGAGATCGCAATGGATATAGATCCAGTCGACGCCTCTTGTTATATTTGGTACTTCGTCGCTCCTGTTGTTCGCTCTGTCTATTGTTTTCTTGTAAAAACCCAGCAACGGCGCAAATTCACCTTCTGTTAGATCAAGCTCGTAGCCGTCCTGCAACAAAATGACCGCCCGATACGTTGTGGTGTGAAAATACAGCTGGACAATAAACTTGGATTTTTCATCCTTGGGATCCACTCTTCCGATAAGCGACTGGATGGTGGTGTTGAGACCTTTGTAATCATACATTCCATCCGGAATTGTCACGGTTTTCCAGTTCTCTGTTTTTTTCCGCCATTTGAACTTGTTGTTGTTGTACTGTTTCCCGATGTTGTACCACGAATAGGTCATAGATACCAGCTCATTTAACGCCGCCTTGTACGATTTGGAGGGATCTAAAGCGATTGGTGGGTCAAAGTTAATTGTGAAGTCATGCGACTTGCTGTTGGCGTTGTTTTGTTTGGCCAGCTGCGAGTCGAGCAACAAGTTGAAATGAAAATGGGTTGACATGTTGCTTATATAATACTTCCCAAAATTTTGTGGGCTTCTTTTTGTGTTATTTCCTTTAGCTTTACCAGCAACCCCAACATCTGCTGGACCTGTTTTTTCAGCTTCAGTGAAGTGTTGCCCGCCTGTATAGACGCCAAGCTTAAGTGTAGCCTGTCAACCAAAGCGTTTGGATCAACACTTCCGCTTCCTTCCATTTCGAGTTCCTGTTCCTGTTCCCAGTCGGGTTCATCATCCTGGGTGTGGGGTAACCTTACTGAAGGCTGTTTATTCCCTTTTCTCCTGTCAAGAATTTCATCTCTTGCCTTTTTTATGTCTGCCAATGTGTAGCCGCGGAATTTTGATTTTGGGCTTTTTACAACATAGTCAGGATTGTCTTTATTTTTTGTTAACATGCTGCTCAGTGTCTGCAGGTCAACCGACTCTGATCCCTTGATACCCGGTTCTTGTGGTGGCCCCCATTTACTTGGTTGGGGTTTTACCCCACTTGTACTTGGTTGCTCTTCTTCCATTAATTCCATTTCTTCCTCTTCAGCTAAAGGTGGTAACGGTGTTGATGTAGGTGATAGTGGTGGTGATGATGTTGGTGATGGTGTTGGTGTTGGTGATGGTGTAGGTGATGGTGATGGTGTTGGAGGTGGAGTTTCCGCATCCGGGTTAAAATCTCCGTCGAAGGGGTTGTTTAAATCAAACTCATCCATACCATAGTCTGGAACCTCTTCTTTTGGCTCAGCAACTGAGTTGCTATCCCCTACTTGGAGTTTGTCAAGCCGCGATGTGATAGGTTTGAACAAATCCTCACCTGATAGCTGGCCAAACCCTTTATTGATTTTGGTATTTTTTATCACCGCGAGGATTTTGTCGTTCTGCTGCTCAACTTCTGCCTTTTCGCTAGCAAGTTTTTGCCACTTCTTCATGGACATATTTTTGCCGTATATATAACAGAAAAAAATGAAAATTCCCAATTACGACCCCAGTTTGACTACAAAAAGTAATTACAAGCAAGGTCACCCTTGTATGCCAGCTGATACCTTTCGGATGCTTATTTGCGGGCCCAGCAACTCTGGTAAGACAAATATTCTCATGCATATGCTTTACAGGCTGTTGGTCTACGACAAAATTTACCTTTGCGCTAAGAACCTGCATCAAGACAAGTACCAATATTTGATTGATGATTTCGACACAAGAGTCAATCCTGTGGCTGGCTATAATGTTATTGAAGCCGCCAACGATGTTATCCCTTTGGAAACGCTGTCCACTGACAATCAAAAGATTGTAATTTTCGATGACATGGTTTGTGAAAGCAACCAAAACGACATTATCGATTATTTTATCAACGGGCGCCACCGCAATTGCAGCGTCATTTATCTTTCTCAAAGCTATTTTAAGGTCCCCAAAAACATCCGAGATAATTGTAGCCACTTTTGCATTTTCAACTTTCTTCCCAGAGAAAATAACCGTATTGCCGATGAATTGGGAATTGACAGAGCGCTGCTTGAAAGGGCTACCGATGCTAAATATTCTTTTTTATACCACGACAAACCAAAAAAACAAACTCTAAAAAATTTTGACGAAAATATATAGAGATGGGGTTTCTTAACGGTGCGACGGGTGCAACTCAAACACATGAAGAGTCTACTTCAATCCGAGGGCAAGCTGGCCCTGCTGGTCCTGCTGGTCCAACTGGTGCAACTGGAGCGCGTGGCCCTAAAGGTGAAAAAGGTGATAAGGGAAATACTGGCCCACAAGGTCCTAAAGGAGATAAAGGTGATGCTGGAGAAAAAGGATTAAAAGGTGAAAGAGGTCCACAAGGGCGAACCGGACCTGCTGGACCCACGGGAGCTACTGGGCCAACCGGACCAACCGGAGCTACAGGATCAGCGGGACCAACTGGAGCAACTGGACCCGCGGGTTCGAGAGGCGCTATTGGACCAAAAGGCGCAAAAGGTGATAAGGGTGATAGTGGGGATGTATCAACCGCTAATATTTCTGGAGATATTCTCATGAAAGACCATGCGATAAAGCAACTTGCGAATCCGACGGGTGATCAGGATGCTGTAAATCTTGGTTCAATGAAAAAATATGTGGGCTCAAATTCTATTTCAGCAGGACACTCACATAAAAAGAATGCCTTAGCCTATTTATCCAAAATAGTAGGTGTTGCAGCAGGAAACAGTGTTGCTTCTGTTACGTTTGAAGACTTTACATCGAACCTTCATTTTGTGAATAAAAAAGCTTATACTTTCAATCTTGTAAGAACTGGTGTCAATTCTTTCAACTCACGTTTGGCGTTAAATAAAATACCTCTGCCCGAAGGAGAGTACACTATATGTGTCGAGTTCTTTATCCCGAAAGTTGATACTAATTGGTTTTTAAGTCCTTCAACCCTTAACCCGGTTGATACTCTTACTTACCATACCAAGCACTTCTACAGTCACAGCCCGAAATATTCACGCACCATTATTCACACGCGCAAATACAAAAACAACGATAACACTATCTATTTTGATATTTCAAATTCGGGTTATGATGGCTCGTCGCCACTTGAAAAGGCTGCTTTGATTATTTATGGGGTAAAGGGTTATCAAACAGATGTAGATGGAACTGTTTATGATCAGGCTTTCGTTATCGATGATGGCGAAATCACGCTACAAACCGATTTGGATATGAACGGCTTTTCATTGAAAAATTATGATCGAGGGTACAAAATAGAAAACGATACTATCAGGTTACAAAAAGATTTAGATCTAAGCGGTTATTCGTTAAAAAATTTCCAACCTAGGATAATAATAACTGGCGAATGGAAATCCGATGAAAATGTTACTGGTAATAGAACTTTTGTTAAATTCGGTAATGACATTCGTGTGATGGCGCCATTTCCTTGCTTACTCGACGGTATCTCAACTTTAATTATAGAACAAAAGGGTTCCTCTAGAACTTTTGAAAGAATAGGTTTTAATTTTACTTTATCTTTCGGTTCACGTGGTGACGCCCCATTTACAAGCATACGTAATGCTAATGGTTTAAAATACCAATATGCAGAGCCCCGTCATTTAGGTATAAGAAAAAGAATAGACCCGGGAGACTATTTTGCGGTTTATTTATCTCAACACGACCACCCAGATAAAGCTCTATCTAATACAAAACGTGTATTAGTAAGTTTAATTTTAATAGACGATTTTTCTTTTAAGAAGTAAGTTTGCCGACCGCTCTTCTTCTCAGAAATATCACGCAAAGACTCCTCTCCATTTCGAGCAGAAAGATCTCTTGAAGCACTCATCATAATCATTTTCATCAAAAATAGGATAGCCGAGATAGTGTCTGAATCCATTTCTAATGCACAGATTACAGAGGCCATTTCGCGAACATCTGCTTCTGTCACATTTATAACAGAACAAGACCCTTACAATTTGTTTATTGCGATCACAAAATGGTGCTTCATAAATTGGAGCATGAACTTCATCCCAGCCGAGAGTTTTACGCTGTTTGAGCTTCATTGAAGTATACCCTTTATTGATCTCTTTTCTGACATCGTCCCAGCCAAGCATTTTACGCTGCCAGAGTTTTATTACAATATACTCCTTGCAGATTTTTTCTCGAAGTTCTTGTGGAAGTGCTTGTATCAGTTCTAATGTATCCATGTTTATTTCCTTATGCCGCGTTTCTCTAATTGCAGCGCGCCGTCTTCGAAGAAAACTTTATCAATGTAGCTGGCCAGATCACCGTTTTTGTTCATTTCTTTGGGCAAATTGCACAACTTTTCTTCTCCTTTGGCAAATCTGCAAGCGCGCCGTCTTCGAAAAATACTTTGTCAATGAAGCTGATTTGTTTTTTATTTTCGTAGGCCTTTTTATCCCGCTGGTATTTTTCCAACTCTTCCTTCGTGGCAGGGATGCGCTGCGTCAGACATTTCTTGATTTTCATTCCGTCGATCTCTATGTACTCCGCTTCTTGATGCTTTTTTATGTCCTCTTCCAGCTTTTTCGCCAGCTCCACTTGCATCCTTTTTATTAATGCCCTTATTCGCCCGGGTGTTTGAGCTTTTGCCATTCTTCAACTTTCTTATATCTCCCGTTCATATCGATTTAAATGCCGCAAAAATACGGTTATATACCATGATTGTTCTGTTTCACGCTGTCGTCTGCGCCATCAAAGACCTTTCTTCCCCCGTTTGGACTTCTGAGGTCAGACTCATTGTTGCTCAGGCTGTTAAAGCTATTGTAGACTGTTCGCCCGATTAAGCGTTCAACGCTCTTCTTAATATGTACTCCACCTGGGCAGCGCTGAACTCGTTTGCCATTATTCTGTCGCATAGGTTTGAAGTTATTATTGGCGTTTCGTATACCGGCTCTCCCACGCCTGTCAAATCGAACTCTTCCTGCTCGTTTGGATCCACTTCTTCCACTTCTTCTTGCTCCATTAGCGTGTTCTTCAGAGCCTGTGGGCTCATTTTTTTCATTGTTGCGAGCAGCTCTTCTGAAATCTGTATTGGCGCCTTTTTTTCTTCTCCGTTATCCGGTTCTCCGATGAATATTGCGTGCGGCGTTGTCAGGCTGTTTTTAAATATTTTGGTTTTTCTCAGGCTTTGGCATAGAACTCCTTTTCTCCCGCGTCCCATGTTTATTGCTTGTTGTTACCCAACTGCTGCGTCCCTCTAAATTGGCGCTCTTCCGGCTTTATTAGCGCGTTTTTGGCCTCTTGCGGGCTCATTTTTTTCATTGCTGCGAGCGGCTCGTCTGAAATCAGTATCGGCGGCTTTTTTGCCGCCTGCTCTGCCGCTTTTTGTCGCCAATATAGCCAAGAAATTTTGCAGGGATATTTGCGGATTTTTAAAATATGACTTTTATCAGACCTTTTTCTTACCATTGACGCCTTTCTGTTGCCACCCTCTAAATGGGCGCCCTTTTTATTTTTGTTTATCCTTCTCTTACGAGTAGTAATATCGGAGTCTGACTAAAACTATCGAGCAGCTCCCATATTATTTTCCTCTTTCCTAAGGTATACACTAAGTTTTCAACTTACCGAGCGAGCTTTGTGAGCGAGGTAAGTTGAAAATCCTTAGTGTATACCTTAGGAAAGAGGCAAAATAATATGGGTGCGCCCGAGATGGTTTTAGTCAGACTCCGATATTACTACTCACCGAATGGTAACAGCAGGATGTTTGGCCAGTCAAGGGCGTTGCATGATCGGACCAGAACACTGGGGACAAGATAAGACCTGCACCCTGTTCATGTGGGACAACGTTGCCTCTGGATGTAGCGAAAGTGATGTCTTCAACCCTAGACAAGACGGACGTTGCAATGTCGTGATTCAGTTTGGAGCCAACAACAATCACGTGATCAATGTGATCGTGTATGGAGAATATGAAAATATGATGGAAATAAAACCAGAAGGCAGCATCTTCTACGACATTTACAATCAGCGCAACCCCATGTAAAATCATGGAATATGTCCCTTATTCTACGTTGCAGTTGGACTATCTTGCTCGAATCGACCCAGTGTTAAGCCCTATTTTTCGTGGCGTCTACGGGGCAGATCAACTACCAAGTCATCCACTGAAAAGAAAACCTTGCGCCTACATTGTCAACTTAGACCCCATTCAACAAGCGGGTACACACTGGCTAGGCATCTTTACCGAGAAAGGAACATGTGAGATCATGGATAGTTATGGGTTGCCGTTGCAAACGTACAAGTCGTCTCCAGTCATCCCATGGATTTTTTCGCATTGGAAAGATGTATCCAGCAATGCCAAGACGTTACAAGAAAAAGACTCCAACTCCTGTGGACAGTATGTGTTAATTTATCTGAAATGTCGCTGTCGAGGAGTGACCATGAACGACTTCACATCCATGTTCAAGAGACATGATTTTGTAGCAAACGATCATAAAGTGGGAACTATGTTAGAAACGCTCGTTAAAGACCATTTAAAAGATTTGCGTACCTAAAGCAACAGTGTAATTTCAATTCCATGTAGTTTATAAAAGGCCATTCAGTTGTTCAAATAAAACACATTACAACATGGAAACTAGTGATTGCTTTCGTTTCAAATCTCCTTCGAGCATTTTGGTCGTAGGCCCATCAAGTTGTGGGAAAACCGTGTTTGTAGAACGGTTACTCCATGAAAAGCATGCTTTGTTCGACAATCATGCAGGCAAAGTGTACTACTGCTACGGGGCGTGGCAATCGAAATTCAATGACATGCAGAAACGTGGCATTCACTTTCACCAGGGAATTCCTGAACGTGAAACCATTCCTAAATGGTTTAACTCGGGAGGATTGTTGATTTTAGACGACTTGATGGATGAAGGAAGCAATGACAAAACTGTCCTGGATTTGTTTACCAAGTATTCTCACCATAACAACGTGACAGTGTTGTACCTGTGTCAAGACATGTTTCCACCAGGCAAGTACGCTAAGACCATCTCAAGAAACGCTCATTATGTGATTGCCTTTAAAAACCCTCGAGATCAACTTGGAGTAAGGAATTTGGCTCTACAGGCCTTTCCTGGTGACTGGGAGGAAGTACTCAAGGTATATAGAGACGCGACCAACCGACCCTACGGGTATTTGATTTTTGATCTTCATCCAAATAGTAGCGACAAACAAAGACTGATTAGCAACATTCTCGATCAAGAAGGATTTACTACTGTCTACAGTAAACAACCATGACCGACAGTCCTAAGGGATATGATTCGTTACTTCGAGAACGGATGGTTGTACAAGGTTTCACTGATGTGGTAGATGAATTGAATCGAGAATACGGTGATGTGGATCGAGATGAAATCTTCCAACGTATAGCGGATCAGCCTGCAAATTCCCCAGCGGGAGTGGGACGTGCGGCGCCAGTAGTGACAGTCCCACCGGCGATAACTCCATCTAGTCCCGGTGAGGGATCAGCTAGAACACGAGGAATAACTAAACCACGAGGAGCATCTCCAGCCGGCGCAGGATCAGTGAGTACGCCAGACGCAGCAGCTTTTTTTACAAACATGAGCCCAATCAATTTGAGTCCAGTCGATTATACTCCAAACGGTTCCCAAGCTGACGACGAACAATTTAGCAGTATGCTCGAAGACCTCGTCAGTCCTGCAAGAGTATCACCTGCAGGAGTGCCACCGTTAGCTGCCTCGACACCTGCCGGTGTTGGAAGACCTTTATCTGCACCAGGATACATACCAATGGGTTCTCCACGGCAGAGACGGAAGTCTCCGACATTAGTAATCCCCGTAGATCCTCTGCCCTCCCCAGTCGCGCGACGTCTAGAAGCCATAATCGCGGGAACAACACCAGTAGCAGCAGGTAGAGGAGCAGCACCAGTAGCAGCAGCAGGTAGAGGAGCAGCACCAGTAGCAGCAGCAGGTAGAGGAGCAGCACCAGTAGCAGCAGCAGGTAGAGGAGCAGGTAGGGGAGCAGGCGGCGGTGGCGGCGGTGGCGGCGGCGGTGGCGGTGGCGGTGGCGGTGGCGGTGGTGGAGGAGGAGGAAGAGGAGGAGGAGGCGGCGGTAGAAGAGGAAGACGAAGACGTGCTGGAGGAGGTGGTGGAGGAGGAGACAGTGACAGAAGTGGAGCAAGTGACCGAAGTGACCGAAGTGGAACAAGCAGTATTCGAGCCCGTAGACGACAAGAAGGACTTTTGAGGGAATTGCAGCAACTTCAGCAAGAAAACATCGAACGCCTTCGAGGCAGGCACATTGCAGGCGTGACGCACACCAATACCATTACCACTACGTTTAAAGACGGACGGCGACCAGTCGTGGACAGAACCAGTAGGACTTTTGAGGTATAAAAATCACTCTCCGTGGCATGATTCATTCATCATGAGTAAACTACAAAGACAACTTCTTTCTGTCGTCATGAGGAGATTGAAAAGACAACTCCCTTTTCTGCGAAGTGTGTTGCAACAAGCAAATCGACATCGAAGACGTGACCTCCTGAAACATGCTAACAAAGATCAAATCAATGCCATTAGTGAAATGACATTGAATCTTTTGAAGAACAACATTCCAGCTTCACCCGTCACCATGGCTCGTCTCAGACCTTATAGACAAAGTCTGCGAAAGTTGGGTAACCGCAAGTCATCACTTAAAAAGCGGCGACGGATACTACAAAATCAAAAAGGATCCGGTTTCTGGAGAGGATTAGGAACTGTCCTGAGAACCTGCTGTCACTAAACAATCATGGCTTATCGAAAAATGTACATGATACCTGCAGAAGACCCAAAATTGGTAGAGTATCACAAGGAAAGACTAACGCAAGACCCCTTGTTGGACACTGCGGCAAAACTATCAGCAAGAAAGACAAAGATATTACGTGATCCACGCATGTCGGCGTCGCGTAAAAAAAGTCTTGTTAAACAATTAAATCCTAGGATACAATCCCTTATCAAACGTATGCGTCAATTGCCTGGATCAAGCGCCAGTCGTCTTCTGGAAGAAGGTGAAGACGAAGAGGAACAAGAGGACGAAGACTTGGTTTCGCCCGTTCAAACCAAACTGCTCAGGCGCATTCTCAAAAGCGTCACGCCTAGCAAAAGCAAAAGCAAAGGAACCAGAGCGAGTCCTACCGTCGGGGAAACACCAAGAGCTGGCACGGCAAAACCAAGAGTTCCCCGAAGGTTGGAACCTGTGATGGAAGAAAAACCTCCACCCACCCCAGAGCAATTGGAAGCAGCGGTCGAAAGAGGGTTAAGACGCAGCAAAAGGTTTAAAAAGCCCACTGATTGGGAACCCTGGTAAAACAGAATTCATCATGGTACGTGCGAGACGAGCTCCGAGAAGGCGAAGAGGACAACGTGGAGAAGGTGTCAACGTGGTTGGTGCACTTCAAAAACTCAACCCTCCAGAGATGCATTGGCCAGGCTATCAATACATGGGGCCCTTCACTAAACTGAAAAAACGACTCAAGCGTGGTGACCCCGGTATCAATCGTCTTGATCGCATTGCTAAACAACACGACATTGCCTACTCAAAAGCCAAGAGCAAGCAAGATATATGGAAAGCAGATCGGAAGATGGTAGAAGCAATAGATCGTTTGCCCGGAAAGAAAAAACTCACCGAAAAAATCGTTAAGAAGATCATCAAAACAAAAGCACGTTTGAAACTGTAACTTTTATTTGTACAAAAAATGTTGTTGTACAATAAAAAATAGTTAATGAAATTGAAACGAATCCACGTATCTCTTTGCGCGCTCTAATGCACAAGTCTTGTCACTGCCAAGGTAGACAATCTCGGGCTTGTCATCTCGATTCTTCATTTGTCCATAAAAACACTGGTCCTCACCATTTCTCCAGAACAAACGATTTCCCCAGACATTCTTCATCATCCACATAAACTTCTTATCCTCAAAATAAGGGAACTTGGCCAAGCGCTTTTCCTCTGCTTCTACCTTTTCGTCATACTCTTTGCTATTAAGCAGCATCTTGCAAAAGGGACACTTTATTTCGTTCCAATGTCTCTCCAAATGGTCATCATACATCAACGTTTCCATACAATTGTAATGAATTGGTTCCCGACAACAATAGGTATATCCATCTTGAAAATCAGAAGGATTCAAGCAAATGGTACACAGTTTCTCTTCTTGGACAGCCTCCATCATGAAACGGAAAGACCCTCTTGCTCGAAATATATTTATACATTTCATTTTCCGACACGTGACGACCGAGTGAACAACATTTTGCACAACTTTTGAAGCATGGCTGGAAGACAAAGCAAACGACTGAAGAGAGAGGAGCCCGAAATTTGTAGCACAAGCTATGAATGTTTCATATGTCACAACCATGAAGAAAATTTGTCATCCAGAAGCAGGCGGCTCTCGTGTTGTGGGAATTTCGTTCACAAACGTTGCCAACAACGATGGGAAATGGAAGGTCAAAATGCAAACTGTGGAATGTGCAGACGCCCCTTGACTACAGCAGTGGCACGAGGGCAACAACAAACGGTGCAAGTCACCTTACCCACAGAAATGATTGACCACCAGGCCATCAGCAATGAAGTGATGACAATGTCACGTGACCAAATCATTGCTCGATTGAGAGCATTGCTTGACTCGCCAGCACTGGAAGAACAACTCATGATGGTAAGAATCTATTATTTTCTTTTTTCATGTCACCCTTTGCAAAAAAATAATCCCCTTTTTCATTTATTTCAGACAAATTGGTATGACTTACAATTGTTACTGCGCATCAACCATGTTGTCAAAAATATGAATCTTCAACAACAAATGGACACTCGTGATTTCCTTCAATCTCTACCTTTAGAAGAGTTCATGCAAATGGTGGTACCTCGAGAACTGAAATTTGTCTCTTACGATAGTCGGTTACTATTGCAAAGAATAATACTAGCTGCTTTTTAAAAAAGGCTTCCTGTTTTTTCATTCCAGTTGCCCGACAAAGAAATTCAGTGTTTGCTTGGATTTCACAAGATCCTAAATGTAATCAAAACCAAATTGCGGGAAAAACATCAAGATGATAGGATTGTGTATCGATTTCACGTTCAAACCTTGTGGACCTATGGACTGAAATTTTCCCCGTGGTTTTTTGATCTAATGAAAATTATCCTCGTTTGATAATTTCAGTTGACGGATTTTCAAAGAAAAGTTTTATGGAGTTACAAAGTCAGCACCGACAAAGTGAACCAAAAACGACCAACTTACCAAGTTCATGTATTTATGGGATCAAATGAATTCATCAATACTGGAGGGCATCTAGCCTTGCGTATTCAATGTAAACGCAACACAGTGAGATTTTACCGTTGTACTCAACTTAACTCGTTTTTCATTAAAGCGTATCGTTTTCATCTCGTTAACTTTCGCATGTTCACAAGTACTATTGACGTGAACAGCAATGACATTATGTACATGTAAAAAAGGAACCAATAAAAAACTGTTTTCCTTGTATATTCTCTTTTAGTGTTGCGAAAGAGAGAAAAGAAGTATATTGACTTACTATAACACACTATCGACCCAACCCGTGAATAATCATATGGTTATCGTTGTGGGAAGAAAGCATTACTTGGACTTGATTGATCACATAACGGATCAAGTTGACTTAGATGAAGACGTTCACATCTTGTATCACTCTGTAGACCATGATATGAACTCTTACTTTCTAATTATAGAAAACGCAGTCACTCAACATACCTATGGTACTATTGTAAGCACATTCGCTTGACTCGTATTTTCGTTTCTTTTAGTTTATACACACTTCACCATGGAAATTACTTCGCGTTATTAACAATCTAAGACAAGTTGCTGGAAGGACAGAAGAAGGACACGAACCAAGCATTAAGTTTACTATATTTTGTAATGAACACACGCGCGATTATGATAGATTTGTTGTTTGTATGCAAGCTTTAATGCAGAAATTTACCAATCGCATCAATTTCACTCTAGAAGTCTTTTCTTTTGAAACGCTAACAAATGGAAGGGCATGGGTTTTCACTCAAATAACTTGAACTTTTTTTTGTCTGTTTTTTAGTTGCCATTTCCTTGTCATCGACGCGACCTGCAAAACCTATTCATGATGATCACAGAATTTTATTCACCAACTCTGTCACGAGAACGAGGACGAAGCAGATTATACTTTAAACTGATTGCCAATGAAGACACTGATAGAGAAGCAGTGTATGAAGAAATGAAAGACCAATTTCTGAAATATTTACCAGATGAAATTAATCTCACTGTTATCTGGAAAAGAGAAAGCATTCCAATAAGACCTTTTCGCTTCTTGATAGAACATGTTGAAATAGGTGCTTTCACTACAAAATACAATATCTTTTCTCAACCATACACTGAATACAAACGAAGTTACTATCATTTTTAATTTTCCACCATTTTTTTATTCTTTCAGAGTCCAATTGATGTTAATCATCTTCTACAATTCATTCTAGAACACTATGATAGATTTATCGATCACAGAAACAATCGAATTATTATCTTCTTAGATGCAAATGAAGAATTGAGATGTCGTCACAGGAACGACATGATCAGATTATTTAACTCCCTTTTACCCACTCAATTCACTCAAGACTTTTTGGATACAAAAATCAAATTTATTTTTTCGTGTAATGACAATATTCCACTACCCATGTATAAATTAACTAGCCTATCTTACATACATGATGGCTTTTTCTACGACAACCGTTTCTTTGACTTGTAAAAAACACTTCCCCATTTTTCAGTTACCTTTCAGATTTTGCTTCTCGATCAAGAGCCTTTTCAACGCTATTCTAGATTGTATAGAAGAATGGAATATCGAGCACAGCCAATTGAGAATTCATCTTCTTGTAGTGGGACCTAGAAATGCTTCCATGGTTGTAAATACTCACATAATGCAAGCTATTCAATTGTTACATTTACCTTGTAATTTTCGTATTTATTTAACTTACAGTCCATTCTCGTTGTTTAGAAAAAGCATGCCTTATTACGAAATTTTGTATTATGCCATTCATCTTGATTAAAATAAAACATTTGTGCTCAAACAATATTGCGTCTTTTTTCTTGACTGAGAAAAAACTATAAATTACCCTACCCCATTCCACCAAACATTTTTTCACCCCGTGAGCGCGATGGCGAACATCAATCATCCCGTAATTGACGTGTTGCTAGAAATCAATGAAAATCTGTTCTCGCACGTCACTACCATACAACAAGAACTCCAAGACCTACAAGAGGACATGCTCGAATTAGAAGAAACACTTGTAGAATTGTGCAGTCACAGTGAACACGATGAATGCGTTGATAAAACAGGCAAGTCAGACAATGCAGAATCAGGAGAAGCAAATGAGACAGATCCTAACGCAACTACTGGAAAGTAAACAGGATCCATGTCAAATCACCGATATTGTGAATCAGTTGCAACGACTCTCCGACAGCAGAACAAACATCACATCCCAATTGTTGAACGATTACCAAAAGGTCTACAACCAACTCAAAGAATTGGAACGAAAATACGACGAACTCGTACAACGCAACATTCATGGTTGGGTCTGCTAACTATAAAAGCACTTTTCAATATGTTGCTTCCACTCAATCGCTATGAGAAAAGTATTCAGTCAACTCTTTGGACTCCTAGACCATGAAGAACCATGTGGACATTGTCCAGATACTCCGACAAACCATGGATCCTGGCATCGCGAAGCCATGAAGTACAGCCGCACAAACAAAGTAACCAAGCCAATTGAAATACAACCTGCAACAGTTCAAGATGACAATGCTGCTCATTTATTACCCAAACATCGCAGGAAAAAATAAACAGGTTATTTTTTTTACTCCTGTCTCCATTTTTTGTGCAAAAAAATCATCTGCTACAGGAAGGACTCGAACCTCCTCTTTAACGGTCACAACGTTACGTGCTGCCATTAACACTACTGTAGCAAGACACAAACTTGGTGGAAAAACCATACATCTACTGTTTTACCACCAAGTTTGTGTACCCGATCATGTTTGAAATTCTGGTCTCGTTTCCGTTTCCGCTTACGTCACTTCCCCTTCCGGTCACATGACTTCCGCATTCCAATCCCTGGGTTGCTAGGCAACCCAATGACGTCACGCTCTCCTCTGATTGGTCTAGACCGGTCACGTGGGCCAAATACGGCTCTCTGATTGGTTACAAGCTAAAGGGTCCCTCATTACTACTAAGGATTCCATGAAGAGGCGGACACTCGAATGATTCTGCATTGTTTACTCTCAGATGTAGAGTTCCTTGTCGTTTCATGCCAAGACACGAATGTGTTTCTCCTTTTAGTTTCCCACTTTGACAAAATGAGCTGCAAGCAATTGTGGATGGATGAAAGCTGGTACGTCTAAAAAGCCCAAGTATCTGCCAATTCACATGATTCGGGAGAATCTAAAGTAAACAATCCCTGGGATGGAAACCATTCTCTCCTTTCATGTGGTAACCGGCTGACACTACTTAACAGGCCATAGCAAGAAAACGTCATGGAAGACGTTCATAGAATACCAGAGGCTCCTGAGAAACCTAGGAAATGGTGATCTGGATGATTCGACAGTGAGGTCCTTTGGGAAGTTTATTTGCAGAATCTATAGTGTAACTGATGCAGAGAACTGCAATGAAGCGCGCGCAACGTTGTTTTCTAGATGCCGGTCACCAGAAGCTCTTCCGCCAACGAGTAATGCAGCGTGATGGCATATTCGAAGGGCGCACTTCCAAGCAATGGTATGGAAACATGACAAGCGCATGTTACGCACCCCACACTACAAACCTGAAGGGCAACCTGGTAACCAAGCTTATGTCTCTTGCCCCCGTACCTTAAAATTGTGAAGTGATGGTTAACTGCGGCTGCAAATCAGGATGTAAATCAAAGAAGTGTAGTTGCCGGAGTGTGGGACTGCCATGCAAAGAAGCACCTTAGAGAAGCACCTTAAAGTAGTTTTTAGTATATGTCTGTTAAAAAACTGACATGAAATTCGATAATCCAAAACGCACAATGGATTTCACGCTCACTCCAATTTATTCACTTGCTCTATTTTCAAGAAAATATTTACAGTTTTTAATTCCTTTTTCGCAATTTCGAGAACTTGTGTACACCTCCCTCCGCGTAACTACGATATATAGCTTTTAGCCTCATTTTCAAGAGTCACGTTACCAGATGACCATGTAATCAGCATGTCGTAGACACGAAATTTTTTTAAAAACATACTGTATGTATCCTGTGCTGATTTGGGAAATTTTAACTGCTTTAGTGTGTTTTGTAAGGAGATACGACATATAGCCTACGATATATAGCTTTTAGCCTCGTTTTCAAGAGTCACGTGACCAGATGACCATGTGATCGGCATGGGGTAGACACGAAATCTTTTTTAAAAACATACTGTATGTATCTCCTGTTGATTTGGGTGAAATTTTAACTGCTTTAGTGTGTTCATAAGGAGATACCATATATAGCCTCGCTTTCATGTCTTAATTGCGTATGCTAATGAAAATTACTGATTTGAAGGTCAAAATGGCCAAATCCAGCTTGGTAAACAAACTTTTCGTGTTCAGCGCATAATTTTGACCTAGAAAAGTATGTTTACCAACTTTTCCTCGAATTTGCCGACAGAAGTTCACTTTTACGAAAGTTGTCCCAGTCTACAATAATTTCCGTTGAATTTCGTATTTTGCAGGAGCTGTCATTTTTTATCCCTTCCCTTCCCTCCCCTCGCGCTCCACCGTTTCTCCCTCCAGTAACCGGTTTTACCGGTTTAATCTGAGTTTAACCGACGGATAGTTAATCGTAGGTTAAATCTGCTTTCGGGAACACCATTTTATCCTGCGATTAGTTATCCTGAGAATAAGAAATTTAATCGCGGAATAACCGCTAATTGTTGGTTATTTTAATCGGCTTTCGAACAACCGGGGCCTGGAGTATAATGGGTACCGGCGACTCGGTAGGCTCGATTACCAGCCGCTGTTCGGGGAATGAGCCCGCGCTCCTCCCTCACTTCTCGGGGAGGAAAGACCGAACACGAGAGGACGGCGGAAATCGAGCCTAGCGACTCGGCGGCATGTACTAAAAGCCGAAACGACGAAACGAAACAAAGTCACCGAAACAAGCAAAACCCATAACCATATTGAGAGCCTAACGGTGAACAGGCTAACCGGAGCGAAATCCAGGCCAACCGGAGTGTCATTCAGGCTAACCTGAGTGTGCCTTGCACTCAGGTTAGCCAAAAGCACTTCGGTTAGCCTGATCATCGCTCAGGTTAGCCTAATAAAACGTCCAGGTTAGCCTGTTTACGGTTAACTCTCAATAATAGTAATGGTTTTGCTTGTTTTTTTTCGCTCGTTTCGGTGGTTTCGTTTCGCTCGTTTCGTTTCGGTGGTTTCGTTTCGTTGTTTCGGGTTTTAGTACGTAAATGCCCGACTTCACCGCAGCTTTACAAAATGCTAGGGAGGAAGGTGGGGGTTGAAGAAGGGGAAGAGACTCGCAAAGCTTTTCGTTCACTCCGCACGCGAGATGGGGAAATACTGTCAGAAGTTGTTATGCAAACGGCAACAGGTACGGGATCCGTTCGTTATAGATATTTGTACATTGCGTTAACCGTCCTCCGCAAAACGTGTCAGAAATGACCAAATTATACGACATGGCGAGAACGTGAACCACAACGGCAAATTGTTGAAGTCTATAGAGAGATTAAGCATGACGTTTGTTTTTCCCGCGAACGGCAAAAATTCCACTTCGATTCTGCCGTCTGTGTTTGTACGCGGAAATGAGTAGGTTTGTGTTTTCCGTGAATGTGTGATTTTTGCCCTATTTGTCTGAGGGATCTATTTAAGAATACCATAATAAGCTAACAAAATGAAAGGCAAACTCACGTTTTCCATTTGCCGCATTGACGCCATGCTCAATCTCTCTTATATTTGGTACTGAACGCTGTCTTAACATGATATTCAGCTGCGGACAACTCTGGCACCGTAAGAATAGCCTGCGTAGCTGGCGGGATTTCGCGAGCGAGTGCTTTTTTTAGCGGTCTCATGCTTTGGTCTTGGCCGCCAAGCAGCGAGGGGTTTGGTGAGGAAAAATTCACTCGTGCCCGCTAATCCCGCCAGCTGCGCAGGCTACCGTAAGAAAGACTTGATGATCGCGAGATTTTCAAAATATAAATTCATTTTTTGATTGACGTTGTCCGCGCTGTCGCCTTCGTGGTTGCTTAAACTCCCTACTGCTGAGAGCAAAACGGCTACCCAAGAATAAAGTTCACTAGGGCACCATTAAACATAATGGATAACTTTCAATAAAGAAATAATCAGATGATATTATACAAGATATTTTCTGGTTTCTTTATACTTGAAGCTATAAAGTCTTGTGCATTCGGCACAGTAGTGATCTCTGCATTGTCCTTAGCCTGAAATCACAGACGGATTTTCACCTGTTATCTCACGCGAAGTGAAACTGACGAAAATTCTTCTGCCTTAATTCGCAGGCTAAATTTAATTAAAATTTGACTTTTTGTTTATACATAGGGACTAAAAACGCCGGCATGACCGTTTTGGCACCAATTGCCCCAACTCGTGTTTATATCAGATTAGTTAATTTCACCACCAAGCCTCGTTTTTGAAGAGCAATAAACATCATGAAAGAATTCTCTAAGAAGCAAAGAAGAAAAGAATGTCCACGAGAAAACAGCATGAAGGTCGTGGAGCTTGGTGGTGAATTTTGAGCAATTGACTCTCAGTTATATAAAGATGTGAACTCGTTTTTCGAAAATAAGGCGTGTGAAAATAACGTCGTTCGACGTGAAATTATGCGAAAGAAAAATTGTTTCAATCTATACGGTATGTCACTTTAAACAGTCTTTAAACATGCTACGTATTTTTCTTACTTAAAAATCTTATTCTGAGCTTTGAAACTTTTCATATAACGATTTTGTGAAACCTATCTGAGAATTGTTTTAAGTTAGTACACGGCTGTCAGAAAAGTTGTTGACAGAAGTGTTATTCCGTGTTTTTTACTCGTGATATAAAATACTATTTGATCATAGTTAGTAGATGATTTGATGTAACACCGAACACTGAACGGCATCACATAAAACAGGTTTCTTGTAACAATAGAAGCCATGATTCCCCTGCCTTTTCCTTTGTCGTTTTCACGTACGGTAGCCAGCATACTTTCTATTTTAACTGATACTTTATCTAAACTCTTCCTTCAACAGCCAAATGCCTTTTCCCGATAACGAATCCCTTGTAAAAGTGCAAATTTGCCTCAGCATGGAGCGAAACACGACCGAGTCGCTCTGCGGGAGTTTGGAGCCAAATTCATCCAGAATCTCTTGTGTGGTTGCTTGTCCAATCGTTGTACATTGCGATGCAATGAAATTCCGTATTTGGACAAGTAAATCGTCATTCTTGTTCCCAGGCGCCTCGTTGCCTGTGTCGTTGCTAGGCAGCAGGTTATTTCGCGCTCTCATTTTGGCCAGCAGTTGACTGGAGTGGACTGGTTCCGAACCTTCCACTGCGGCACTGCTCAGGCCCATCACGTCTCCACTGAAGTGAGGCTTGGGCTCCACGTCGGAGGAGGTCTGGTAAAAACAAACAAAAAAACTCATTCTTATTTCACAAGTGTGACTTGTTTAGTGTGGTCGCTTTGAAATATGAGATAAAAACTATTAACGTGTATTATCCTCACTTTTGGACTTTCCTCTGTAGTTAGCTTCTTCTTTTGTCCAAATCGGGGCCTGGTCCAAACAATAAACATATACAAATTAAAACATTACTATAACTACTATATCTCGGGCTCGAAGCCGTCTTTTCCTGTCTTAAAACAGCAACAGATTATGACGCCTTCATGCCGATGAGGTAGCAACTAAGCACCTCTGGAAGTGATGCTTTAAAATTAAAAATTAAATACACTGTACTCAGATAAGGCCACGCAATTCAACGGCTTCACAACTGCAGAGTAACATAAGCTTATAAACAGTGCGACTTTTAAATGACAGTTATAAGCAATCGTGTATTTGCTTTGGTTCAAGTTGACCTCTGTAATTGGATCATAAAACACGTGTACGTGTTGCAACCAATCACGGCGAACATGTTTTTAAACCAATCAGAAGCAAAACCAATACCAATCGTGATTTGGTTAACGCGTGTTTTCCCGCGCTTTTGTACCGGTTGCTTGTTTTGTTCTGGGCTCTCATTGGTTCACATTGTTTTCTCCGTCTGTTGTGATTGGTCATATACTTGACATAAGCTTTGGTTTTGTAACAGTCATTTGAAAGCCGCTCTGCACCTTGCGTACAATGGGCCTTTTGCAACAAACGGTCACATGGTGCAGAAGCCGCCATTCAGGAGGCAAGCTACACATTAGACTGGTTAAAGGAGCTACGTCACAGGGATTTCGCCGATCTTTGGTCTAAACTGTTCTGAAATTAGTGGTGGGTAACTTAACCCAAGAAAAACATTATCTTTGAACATCTAAAGGAAGATACGACCTTAATTTGCGGATAGAAATCAAACTAAGGCTATAAATATACATTTTTTGAAGACGCTCGGAAACAACTTGAAAAGTTTAGCCACAATTTTTCAAATTGCACTCCATTTCCATCCTAGCCATCTGCAGCCAAAGATGCTTGTTAACAGTTTCAGTGCCCTAATATAGCAAATTGTAATTAAAATGGCCCATTATTTTTAAGTTTCCTACGCCACAAATATACATTTTGGTTGTTCAAAAATCTGTTAAAATCCGTGACCGCTTTGTTTTGGAGGCTGGATTTTGTTGGACCGTTTGTTGCAAAAATGTCCACAGCCTTACTTCTTTGGAGGTGGCTCCGACAAGCCAGACGAGCCTGATACGCCTGTCCACGTGGGAACACCGCTGACTGCACGTAAGCATCGCTGGCGTGACTTTTTGAGAGCTTTAACAGCACTCTGTGCCACACGGTTAGCCTCGTTTTCAACCAGTGCTACATCAGGATTGCTTGAGTCCATGATGACGTCATGTTTTAACGCGCTATGTACACCTAGTGGGAGAACCATTATAAATGAAGGGTAAGAAAAGTACAAAATGTTCCATGAGGTGACCTAATCAGTCCTATGCGACGGTGACCTGTAGAAAATCACCGATTCAACCCCATGCAAGATGACTTCAGGGCTTTATGTAATATATCAAACTCGAGGGAGAGTGTTTCATCGGGATATCCAAACACTGAGATGAGAGTTGAAAATACGACCGCAGCAGAGTATTTTTGACGAAAATCGAGGTGTTTGGATAACCGATGAAACTGTCTCGAGTGTTTGATATATCTTCTCAATCGAAACAAAAACTAAGAGTAAACGGAGAAGAAAAATCGTAAAAATCTATGATAATTAAGACCGGGTATCCAAACCTCCTTCACGGTTATGATTTTCTTTGTTTTAACTAAACTTTGTGAATTATTGATTGAGAAAATGCTATGGTTTCAGCCGATCGACTTGCGAAAAGTGAACCAGATTAACAGACATTACATCAGGTCTGTTTCTTTCGGATCTGGCAAAATCTCGGTAAAAGTATCCAAACACTGAATTTTCGATTTCGTACGCTACTGTTTTATGTCAAACAATGGCGTTCGAACCTGTTTTCCTAAACAGATGTTTCAGAATAAACTCGTCCTGACGAGCACTGTGTTTTTTCTGTTCTTCCATTTCCTCCGCACTTGATTGGCTAGTGCTCTGTGGGTTGTAAATTTCGTGATAGTCCAGATAGTCGATGTGCTTCCCGTCAAGTTCTGTAAACAACAAAGAAATAAATATGTTATATATAAAACCCTTGGGAGAATAAATCAACTAGGTGTATTGCTACCCCCCCCCCCCCCCCCCCCACCCTGGATGTGATGCTGGTCCACTGCAGGTTATTAAGCCCGTGCCAAATGAGGATGAGAGTTGACGAGAGTTCAAATTCTCACTCTCGTTTGGCCTGAAGCTCACATGCACTCTCATCGACTTTCATGCACTCATATCGACTTTGAACGTGCTCAAAAGAGTTTGCTCTCGTTTGTAGTCACTCTTGACAGACTCTCAACGACTCTCGTTCTCGTTTGGTCCGAGTTGATGAAAGTTGTTGAGAGTTGACGAAAATTCTCATGAGAGTCAACTCCTATCAATTTTCAGTTTCGTTTGGCCGGTGCTCACAAACACTTTTTTTGGTTGCGCTTAACGTTTCGCAGTGAGACACCCATTGTGAGACTTATAAAAGCATCCCTCCACGATCCCTCCAGATCGGAGTACGAGAACGAGATTGAGTACGAGTACAATTTTTCAAACCTAGTGCATTCGATTATCAAATTTCACACCAATATACTCTCCTGGTCAGCAACTGGGAAGAGTGAGCTTATAACTAACACGTTATCGAATTTGTTAAAACCAGAGTTGAACTGTTTATAGCCAAGAAATAACAATCACTTACTTGCTCGTCGACGTTTCTTCTTCTTTTTCTTCAGGTTAACTCGCTTTTTCAGCTCTTCGTCGCTTAGAGACGCAAGCTTCTTCTTGCCCTTTTTCGATGTAACATCAGTGGCTTTCCGCGGGCTACCCTTGTCACCTTCTTTATGAACAAGGTTATCTACTGCAAACGTCACCGTATGCTTTCTTTTCGGTTCTGTTCCTTCTTTACCTTGGCTCTGAATGCGCGCTTCATCTGCTTTGGAAAGTGTCGAAACTTCAAAGCTGGATGAAGTAGATGGTTCTTTCTCTGCGACGTTTGAATCGTTAGGTGTAACTTCTGCTGTTAAATCTTTAGTTGTGGCGTCAGTCAGTTTTCCACTTTTGTCATCTTTTTCTTCACTAGTTTTGTCGTCAACTTCTTTTGTTTCTGTCTCTACTGCTTTCTCCTCTTCTTTACTCTTTGCCAAGCTCCGTGTTTCTTCAATATCTCTCCAATCGATCGAAAACGCCCCTCCAGCCATTTCTTCATCAGGTTCTGTCTTGCTGGATTCTTTTACCGTTCGCTGTGACATCTTCGCAGCTTTAGGTTTTTCCTCTTCCTCTCTTTTTGATTCCTTCTTCTTTCTCTTATGGGACCCAGGAACTTTGACTTCGCAGTTCGAGCCAGCAAAGATGGCGCTGGTTTCTGTGCCATATCGCTTGTCACAGTTGTCCAAAGTAAACAGCTCGAAGAGATCGTTTGACTTGAAGAACCTCCGTTGCTTTGGGTCCTTAAGCACTCGATTAGTCAGGAACTGTTTGAAAATTTGCCTGTAAAAAGGAAACAATTTGATGTCAATATTGTAGAGCAGTTTGGTCGAGTTTTGCATTCACTGAGTTCTGTCACGTGGGCAACATGTTTATCCAATCAGAGCAAACATGCTGTTTATTTAACCAATCAAGAGTGAAACCCAAACCAATCGTTTCTTGGCCCCCGCGTGTTTTCCCGCGCTAAGTGCCGGTTGCACGCTTATGCTTAAGATTCTGATTGGCTGATTGCGTTATTTACGCTTGTTGTGATTGGCCACATGTGATTACTTTGCTTTTGGCTTCATTACAGCCAGATGAAAACCGCCTTATGCAAAATCGATGAAACAAACCACGTAATTAGTCTAGAACACGCGTTCTATAACAACCATTTTACAAAACTTGTTAGTTGACCGATAAACGTAGCTTTCCGTTCCTTACCGGTGATAGATCTTCTCCTCTATTGTTCCAGTTGTGATCAGGCGATAGATGGTCACGTGTTTCTTCTGGCCGATTCTCCAGGCTCGTTCTCGTGCTTGCGTGTCAGTGCTGGGGTTCCAGTCAGGGTCATAAATGAGAACCCTGTCTGCGCCCACTAGATTTATGCCCAGGCCGCCAACACGAGTGGTGAGAAGGAACATGAAGATTGAACGATCCTAACACGCGAAGAAAACAAACAATAACCTAAGCAATGCTTGAAAGATTGTATGGAAATGATTAAGTTGAAATGTTAATTTGTCACGAACAATTGTCACGAACGTGGGACAAAGAAAAAAATCTGAGTCCCCGACGGGAACCCAACTCATGGCCCCCCAGATATCGGTTGGGCGCTGTAACCACCGAGCTACGAGAGACTTTTGGTGAGCTAGGCCATTTACTAGGTTCATATGACACGCGTCCTGCATACTGCTAGGATCAGCAAAGTCGAAAGCATCATATAATGTAATAAATAATAAAGATGGTAAATATGTTTGGTATGAAGATGTAAAGACATTGTCCTCATTATCATATATAACTTTTGTGACTCGTTAAATCTCGCTCATATCCTTATGGACTGAGAACATGGTTGTGTTCTGAACAACACTAGAACATGGCTTCCACGTACCTTCCAGTTCTCCTTCCTATTTTGAGAAATTAAACTACATTTTAACAGCTTTCTGTTGGCTTTCCACACTTCTCAGCCAATTAAAGAACCAACACTTACACAGCTAATCTACTAGTAAGTGACTTCTTTGACTGGGTTTCGAGTAAAAAAATAATATATTTTTCCGCATTGTCGTCCCCATAGCCATTTTCGCTCCTCTTAACCGGCGGGGCCTTGGCACGAGGAACGAAAGGCTCTGGAGACTCTAGGACTTCCGATCTTCATGTATGCAGTCGTGATGTTTCCATATACTGTATGGGAGAGTCATGGCGCTTTTTACTTCCGCTCAAGATTTCTTAGTTTCAAAGCCAATAAAAAAAATCGAATTAATTCAAAAATTCCATGTCCACAGAGCCCTGAGTTTCTTGTGCCAAGGCCCCGTCGAAATGGGCTATTGGGACAAGAATGATTTTTCCGATGAATGACTACAAAATGACGATAAAAGAATCGCTCAATAGATTAGGAAAACGACTACCTCGTTGAATGTTCTGATCAAGGGCTGCCTTGACGCAACCGGAGTGGAACCGTCCAGTCTGAAGAAGGTGTAACCTCTGGATGAAACAAACTGTTCCAGAATGTTTAACATCTGAAAGAACAAATGCTCACAATCACACTGCAACCTTGGTACTGCTAATCTAAAGTTGTTACAAACCTGGAATATATACTTACAGAACAACGCTACATTATTGAAGGTTTAACCGAGCTACCCCTATCCAATACCAACCGACCCCCAGAAACAGTTCCTTTCAACGCACTTGGTCCCAAAAATAGTTTGCAGGCGATTCGATCTCCTCTATTAAATTTATTTCTGTCAATCATCAATCACTTTGAAAGAATATTGAACACATCCACTCTTCCATATTCTAGGAAATATAAGCCTCTGTTCGCGCGCGCAATTTTCTTCTCCTGCTCAACGTAAGTCTGAAGTTCATGTGTAAAATTCCATAGTGATGACGTAGCTCTTAGAGTCCCTGATTGGTTGTCGCAAGTACCAACTAATCAGAGATCCTCGTACGGCTATTTGTAGAGCTACGTAAGCTACGTCAGTATGGAAATTTTTAAGTCGAACCTAACAAGAGGGGAAATAATTGACCAGGAAAGAGGGAAGTCTGTTTTCTAATTCCCCCCTCCCCGTACTAACCTGTTTTGTCTGCGAAAACAGCAAAACTCGATGTCCTTGCTCATGCCACATCTTTAACAAAGCTTCAACAACAATCATCTTGCCCGACCTTCTCCCGTCTCCATACCCGTCATCAGGGTCGGGCTCATCGTCCTCACCCGTCTCCCCAAGTTCAGCCTTGAGAGCATCCTGTTTGGCCTTCCACAGGGAGCCGGCCTCTGACGTCAGATCCGGGTGATTACATATTTTCCGTAGCATAATCAGACCTGGAAACACCTGTTAAGACGGGTAACACGACTAGATTTCGTGACCTTCAAGTAACAAGTAGCATATTTTGTCAAAGCCAGAAGGCCGATTATTTAAACGAAGTCTACGTGGTTTTTGGCACCGTGAAGGCAAGTTTACACAGGCGATTTTTGTCCGCAACTCAATGCAATTTTTGTTGCGCCGAAGTTGCATCAAGTTTCGAACAAGCTCGAGACTTGATGCAACTTCGGCTACATTGTGTTAGTAGACACAAACTCCGCCAATCCGAGTGGTTCTCCCATTGTTGTCCATTCACTGACAGAACACGATCACACGTGTGTTGCCGTTACAAAGGAACATTGTTCTTGAGTATTGGCTTAAAAATACACTAAGCGTACCTTGTAGTTACCAGCCAGGATCGCTTGCACCTCTTTGGAATCTAAATACTGCTGATAAAGTTCGCGCTGCTCCTGAGTCAGACGACAGAAAAGAACCTGTAAAGAAAATGAATAACAAGATTTTAATCAAGCACAGATTTTAGCAGTCAATAACCTCTGGTGAAACTGTTTGAAAGCAGACCACAATCAAAACCTCATGGGTTTTCAGATTTCAGAAGCACTCGATGCTGACCAGATGGCTAATCATGGTCGTCACCCATGAAGAGCAAGTCAAGAATCTGATCGGCTGAGGTTTCACACTATGTTTTATGTATCTTGTTATCTTGTATGTGCGTGTTGCTTTAGCTGAGTTCTGCGGTTTTTTAATGATGCTGATGAAACAAGACATTCAATCAGACTCGATTCCCCATTTGGGATCTATTGATGATAAGTTTCTCTTTTAACAAACGCATTTTATATTACGTATTCCTGTCACCACTTCTTATCTTTACACAAATGAATGACGCAAAAAAAAAATCAAAACTTAAGCGAGCGTACAAAACACTATACGAACCTAGTGCGAGACGCTGGACAGACTATACACACTGGTCTCTTGACAATCAAGCAACAACTACTCTGCCACAAAGGATTTTAGTCGCCACAGAGACCACATAATATATATGCCACTACTACGAGTAAATCCACTGTAATTCTCTATGACCAACCTACATGAAACCATACACCACCACACTGCTGTGTCAAATGCAACCCGTGTTTCCTAATGTGAACATGTTTTTATAAACATGTTTTGAGTTTAGTGTGAATGCACCTCCGGCAAGCGATTAAATGGAACCCAAACCTGCTCGTTCTTTGTTGGAAGATCCAAGCTCATGTTGACATCTTTCTTCAGTCTTCTCAGTAGGTACGGGTTGATGGTGTCTCGGAGTACACATGCGCACTTGTACGCTGTTTCAACCTAAAAATAACACGAGAGAAGTGTTATCTTGTGAACGGGCTCACTTCTAGGAAAACGGCAAGATGAAAACACACTAACAAAGAAACGAAACTTTTCCCGGTTGAAGTGCCTATTAAAATGACACGCAACACTAGCCTGTGTACAGCCGCTCCCTCCCCTCAAAAACATTTGGTTCCCCCACAGGGGGCGGCTGTACACAGGCTACGCAACACCCGTAAAGACGAGATAAAGCTTGTCAACTAGACTTATAACTTCCTCTCCTTTTTATCTCGAGGAACAAGAGTGCAATCTCTAGCTCTTGAGGGCAACTCAATATCTCCCGCGATGGCATGCATTTGACATTTGACATTTATAACAGGTCAATACCTGTACTTTAGTGGCATTACTGTATCCTCCCATAGTTATCGGCACAGAGAATTCAGTCATGAACACGGGCAGGGTGCCAAGTTTACCAGGAAACACAAAGTCGAACAGCGACCACAGCTCCCGTAAGTTGTTCTGCATGGGCGAGCCAGACAGGATGATACGGTGACAAGTTCTGAACTATAAAAATTAAATGAGATGTCTGTTATTAACCCTTAATATGCTAAGTCCGGATTATTCCGGGATTTGGAGGAATGTCCATTCAACCACTTGTGACGTCACAAATTTGCACGTCAGCAGATTCTTGGGATATGCAACTAATACAGGTTGAATAGATCTTTCCACAGGACTGTCCATTTTGACGATTGACTGCAATCTGACAGAGCTAATCAGAAAAAACGTGATCAGTTTTTGGTGCAAAATTGGTGGTAAAACGGGCCAATATACCTGTACTTGATCATGGTCTCCTTTCTTCAACTTTTCATTGCTAAAGATCAAAACTTTTCAGGTCAAAAGAAAGGATATACGGTGTAGAAGGTAGAGAGAATAAGAAAAGAGAGAAAAACGAAAAGCAACGCAGCGAGGAAAAATATCGTAACTGTTCGGCAAATAAAAAAGTCCAAATTTTGGCTTATGCGCATGCGCCAAAGTAAAATATTGTACATTTTTACATGAAATCTTCCTCAGAATCTTACTGCAGTGTAAGAAAATGCATTTCTGGCAAAGTTTAGAGAAATTTAGCACCGTAGCACCAAAAAAATCAATTTAACGGTTAAAAAACGTGTTTTTTGGAGTAAATTTAGCATATTAAGGGTTAACGAGTGGATTCTCTAGGAGTGTACACAATTAAGGTGGCTCGAAAGGGTTTAGATAATGTTGAGGTTAAACTTTTATTACAACTTTGTAAAGGTTTTACCAATAAACAAATTGTAATCTCTGTGATGTCAAAATTCGTTGCCATGGCAATGTAATCTGAGGTCAATGATACCTTATTTTTTACCATTTGAGGCTAATAACTTAAAAACTAGACGGTGAAAGTTTCTGTTTTTCATATCTTTATTTGTCTAATGAACGAAAACAATCTGACAATGTTTAAAAATTTCTGTAGGTGCGGTTCAGAGCCACCTTGCATTATGAAAAAATAACGTAGCTCCTACAGATTCTCATTCATGCAAATCATTCAAATGTAATTGTTTGTTTTGTCAACATTTTATAAAGCTCGAAAACCTTCTCAAACCTCCAAAGTTGCATTTTAAAAATTGTTTGAAAATTATACAGCAGTAGTGATTGTCAGAGATTTGTATCAATCCCTGAAGTTCCATGAAGTGAAGCACTTTTCTTTTCAAGAGATAGGAAATTTGACATTTATAAGCTGCAGACAGCAGATAAAATACTTGTTCAAGATAGTCACGACCTTGCTAATTTTACCTGTTTACAAGCCAAGGTGATCTCTGCATCAGGGTTTCTTATCTTGTGTCCCTCATCCAGAATAACATAATCAAACCTTTGTGCAAGAAGGCGTTCCTGATGCTGACGGATTCCAGAATAGGATGTCACCAACACACCATTCTCACTACAGATTTTCTTTATCAGTTCTTGCTGCAAGATAAGATTATTGATCCACTGAATGGAAAACCGGGCACTAAAACGAATCATTGCAGTAATAGAATGAAAACATGTATTGTAAAGTGTGGTTGGCTAACAACAGAAAACATTTCATCTTGGTTACAGAGTTCTACAAAACTAGAAATGTCTCTTGTTTTGTTTTTTAATGTACCTCCAATCTCTAAACACGTCTCAGTGAGGCTTAATATAAACTGTTAATACTGTTTATACCAGCATTGATATAACTGACCTTGAATCCTTGATAACTTCCTGTTTCATGAAGCACAGCCACTCTAAACTCTGGCCACCATTTATGAAACTCTTGCACCCACTGATGAAGAACTGTGACCGGGCATGCAATCAATACTGGTCCAAAACCACCTCGCCTGTCACATAGCACAGAAACCATCAAATTAGATGACAGCAATAATACCTCATCAGGGTTTTAAAAACTGTTGCTAAGTTGAAATCAAGGAATCAACAAGCTGCCGCTTCAGATAAATATTGGCACATGTAATTAACCTTTCCTAACTTCATGGGTGAAATTGTGTAAGACTTTTCTCTTTAAAATTATCTAACAAGGTGAAAAGACTACCTACTTTGATTTCCTTGCCGAAATCTTGCTGTACTTCAGTCCAGCTAGGAAACAAATCATCTGAATAGTCTTTCCCAGCCCCATCTCATCACCTACAATGCCACCAGCCTGTTGACAGTGAAGTTCCCACAACCATTGTACTCCCGTCTGTTGATATCTAGTGCAATTGAGATGGAAAATATATCCTTAACGTTAAAATTTTAAATAATATTACGCAGAATGGACTGCCTCATTAGAGAACTGATATCGTGCTTATCTTTTTGACAATGGACTGGTGACTGAACCAACCAACCAACGAACAAACCAATGAACAAATCAACCAACGAACGAGTGGTCAACTTACAATACCGACCAATCAACCCATCACCCCACCCACCCACTGGACCGACTGACTGACTGACTGACTGACTGACTGACTGACTGACTGACTGACTGACTGACTGACTGACTGACTGACTGACTGACTGATTTGAAAGACTTACTTGTACAATTTATGCCACAGCTTGCCAGGAATTTTGAGCCCTTTGTCAAATTCCATGTCAGGAAACTCTTCTTCATCACTTTCATCAGCTTGGGAATCACGTTTCTTTTTAAGCAGTTCTTTGATTCTCAGCTCCCTTCAAGAAAAGACAATTCATTACCTTTCATTTTATTTCAAATCCACTTAAAATTTAACAACACAACTTTCTGTTACAGTGGAGCTTATCCAGAGGTATTCATTAATAGCATTCCCTGAGGATATCAGCTCAGAGTTGTAAAATCAGGATTAGAGAGTTTCTGTGAAAAACATTTTATTCAATCTTCCAATTCTGAATTCTCAAGGCTAATTATTCTGACCTGGCCGGAGTCACTGCACTGTTTTCTTGGGCAAGATACTTAATTCTCATGGGTACCAGTGAATTTAATGCTGGTAGTAAGCTTGCAATGGACTAGCATTCCATCCTTATCTAATTCTATGGAAAACGGGATCAGCTCCAGCCTGATGGGCCTCTACATTAAGTCCAAACACAGACTTAATCATTTTTACTGTATTTGTTGTACATATACCGATATGGTGCGACCCCGTTAATCTGAACACCTCTGTGTATAGAAAAAAATCTAGGAGTATTAACCGAGTGGTTGTATAACAGGGTGGCTGTAAGGTGAAGGCCCCCTACTAGTGTTGATGACACAGTCACAAGGTGTGTCATTATTGTTCTTTATTCTCACCAGGGTTTTTGTCTTTTGACAACGTACATCTAATGATACAATAATATTGATTTTTAGTGTTTTTAAGATTAAATTTACCTGATTCGTTTGCGGTAAATTTTCTCACTTCCATCATCAACAGGTTTTCTGTCACCCCTCCTTCCAGTCTTGTTAGTTCTTTTTTTCTTCTTTGGTTTAAGGCTGTCTTCTTCTCTGTAAGCAACATTCAAAGAACGTTTTCTTGCTGTCTGTTTGCCAGCTTTGGCTGACCTTGCTTCCGCACCTTCTTCATCGTCATCCTCATACCAGCTGTACTTGAGCTCACTGTCGTCTGGAACATATTCATCATCATATAAATCATCATCATTCTTCAGGTCTTCTTTTACAAACCTAGCAAGAAATTTCTCTTGCACCTGATGTGCTTCACCGTTCTGGTCTCCACTGTGGTCCAACATGGGTTCTCTCTCATCCTTCTGATCAGAAGAACTGTTTGTACTCAAGGCTTCAACTACACCATGCAGCTCTTTTTTTCCTTTGGCGCTCTGGACAGTCCCTCCAAATGGTGTCATCTCTCCAGTCTTAATCAATACATCTTGCTCCAATTGATTTCCTCTAGCAAGCAGGTTTTGGGTGTTTTCACTACCAACCTGAGCATTGCCATCTGATGAAAAAGATTTATCTAAAAAAGATAAAAAACAGAAACATTGTGAACATGTTTTCATAACCTTCAGGACAAAAGACCTTCAAGTATTCCCAAACTCTCTTGAGGGTTTTCATCAAGCTTCATCAAGCTGTAAACATAAAGGGCATTAAAGCCCCTGTTTTCCATTTCTAAGAAATGAGTCTACATAGGTCAATAAATTAAAAGGTGTCTCAAGTAAATTAATGAGTAACTGATGTGAGATACACAACTTCTATTTGCAGGAATACCCAAGACTAGTGTTGTGTCGATCATCAATTATAATCATTAATATTATTGATTGAAAATGTTTAAGCAACGTAATGGTCGATTATGGTTAATGCCTTATCTACTGTCATGTAAATAATATGAAAACTCTATTCATGACAAATTGAAATGGGCTCATAACAGCAGTTGCAATACACTAAATGCTCCTTACGTCCTACATTTAGTGTGTTTTGTTGTGTTTTTAATTCTCTCAACTGGCTTTGAATTTGGTTCATGCTTGATCATCACTGTATATCAAAGTGAATCTCGCTTTTTTTCCGAGGTTTCTCTCTCAGTCTTGCCTGTTTACATGTTGCCCACAAATCAAAAATGGCAGCTGCTTAAGTCAAGCAAAGAAGTGTGTGATTTTTATCCAAATTTAACAATCAGTGATCCATCAATATTTTGGGGCAATCCAATCATCTCATGAAATCTTAACTGATTCCCAACACTTCATGAAGGGGATAACAGGGGCCTTCAGACTAGAGTATAAGTACAATATTGAGTATGAGTATGACTTTTAAACCTAGCTAGTGCCTATTTGTGCCTGATGGTTACTTTCAATTATCAGATTTCAGTCACACATCAATCTTGTATTTATAATCTCCTATTCAACTGGTCATCAACAGAGAGGAACAAGGGTTCTGGAAAAGTAACTGGAATGAAACTCAAAAGTCATACTTGTACTCAACCGCATTTTCCTGCACTGTACTCTCCTACAATACTCTCTTTCTAATCTGAAGGTCCCTTTTTTCAGTCATCCACATCCTTAAAATATTACCTTCCTCCTCTTCTTCATTCCCCTTTCCAATACCTAACTTGTGGTGCAATGATTTTTGAGTTGCTTGTAGTTTCTTTAACTGTCGTAGCTGTTCAAACAAGAGTAACAGGCAAAGAATGAGAGCTTATTGACAATAACCAAGATACTGCACGCATTGTGACTGGTTAGTGCCTGTTGTCAGAGTACAGACAGAAATGATGCCACCATGTTGTGTGACTCGGTTGTGTGATCCAAGTCAGTCCTATCAGCATAGTTTTTCAAAACTTGCAGCCGAAAGAACAATGGAAAGTTCAGCTTAATCATTATAAATGTTCATCAAGGACCGATCTGCCAAATATTGTTCACCTTTGGAGACATTTGACTGGGCTAAACAAGCTTAAAGTAGACAGTGACTGATTCAAAAAATTATTGAATGCTGCGTTTGTCCAAATATTATGCTTGAGTAGTTTGACGTCACATGAGAAATCCATAAGGTTTAACGCTTAGCTTAAAAAAGCTAACAGAGTTGAACAACTTTCCAAATGGAATGTTAAATGTTAGATTTTTTGTTGATGTTTTACTTTTTGTGACTACTGTGCCTGCGCCAGTAGTCACTATTGCAGTCATGTAAGATTTCCGAATGTAAGTAAGTAACAATAGAATATACTTCGTAGCCAATCAGCACAAATAAATACATATCTTGTGGTCTCTTCGTGAACACTTCGTATCAACGATGACCTACCGATGGCCCACGATGTAAAACGAACATCTTGGCTTACTGCTTGTGTTTGGAAGGTGATCGATTGCTAAGTGAGTGTTTTTATATTTTACAACATTTACTTCTCACAGCTTTCATATTTTGTTTTTAACCGATCAGCTGAAAGGTTTTGTGAGTAGTTTTCAGCTTTAAGGTCGGTATATACGACGAATTTCTATGGTGTTCCATCGTTATTTTACAGCGTGTGATAATCAACACGTATACGCTTGTGGCTCCATAAAGAACCCGTACGCTTGACGATACTCCAAAATTTCGAAGTACATAAGCTTGGTACAGAAAAATTTACTTAACTGAGGCTCTCCCGAGGAATATTAAGTCCTATTGTGGGATAATTAAGTCTCTTAACCCGACGGAGCTGTGATTATGCAAATGTAAGCTTCTTCCAATTGTTTATTTAACATTTGAGCGTGACAGCGTGTCCGTCTATCTTCGCGCTTCGCTTATAATAATGCGAAGTCACGAAAAGGCTCAAATTAAAAGTTTGTTTCTTACTTGCTGAACGTTTCTTATGATTGACTAAAAGTTTCATAGAAGATGAAGAAATTGATGACAACATTTGCAGGGAATGTGTGATCTTTTGGTTCACATTCAACAAAATGCCAACATATGTAGCAGTGACTATGCAAATGTAGCTTCCTCCAAGGTTTGTTTTGACTAGAATTTTTGACTCTCTTGTGGTCTTTGAGATCGGTAACAATTAAAGCTGTCCTTCGATGTGCTGCCGGACGTGTCACATAATCCTCGGCGGTTTAGACTGTCTGCGACACAGGCTATGAGAAGTAAATGTTGTAAAATATAAAAACACTCACCTAGCGATCGATCACCTTGCAAGATCACCTTCCAAACAGAAGCAGTAAAACCACCCCAAGATGCTGGTTTTACATTGTTGACAACAGTGCCTTATTTAAACTTTTTTACATGCATTCATATCCACATAACAGCATATTTACACCAATTATACTTTTCATTCTTTTCTCCCCGGCGTTACCAATTGATGAAACTGATGATCAGAAATGCAATCAATAAATCGATATCAATCGATAAAATTAGTTAATTGATATCGATTGGTATCAGCCAATCGATGACCAATCGATAGTCACAAAAAAAATTTCATCGATTGATATCGATTGGCAAATACTTTCATGACAGATGTTCCAAGTGAAATTGAGCCGCGAAGCGGGTGAGTTTCTGCCGCTTCGTGCGTCTCACTTCTCGCCTCTTCACGACACGCTTTCACTTGAGTTTAGAAGAAGGAGCAAGAAGGAACTGACAACACTTCTGTGGTGAGTAAATCACTTATGCATTGTAATTTCTTTCTGACCAAATGATACATTCCCGGCATGTTTGATTATGTTTTGTTAAACTCTTATTACCCGTGACACACTGCCATGATATGAGCTACCGTGGAGAAGAGGTCAAGACAGGGGAAAGACAATCGAGAGAAAAACTGCATTGTGATAATCGATAACAATCAATGACAATCGATAACAATCGATGCCAATCGATGCCAATCGATGCCAATCGATGCCAATCGATACCAATCGATAAGGTCACAAAAATCTTCGTCATCGATTGCTCTTCGATTATCAATATCAATTGATTAATCGATATTGATTGCCATCGATTGATATGGATTTTAATCGATCATCGATTTCATCGATTGGTAATGCCGGGTTTTCTCCTCCAGCAGTAGTCACGTGCGCCTATAAGGCGGCTATTTTTCATCATTCTATTTACCAGTATTTATCAGTTTAACGGAAAGCATTTCATGATTATGGAATGGCTTTATCATGAAATGAAAACAACTTTAGCTCACTGGTAGCGGCATTGCTTTAGCACTTAAGTGTACTGAAGTCTTCTGTTATTGTATAAAACAAATAGATTTCATTTTGCCATGGGTCTGTTCAGTTATAGATCACAAAAGACATAAAAGTGTGGTAAGAATATCAGTGACCCACTCGCCTCCACTTTTTTGTTCTTACCACATTTTGATGTCATCTGTGATCTATAACTGAACAGATGCACAGCAAAATGGAGTCTATTTGTTAAAGTAGTATAGAAAGTATATTACTTGAAGTATATAAGATTTCATCATTATATGTAAAGTTTTTAATTCAAATTTTTTATTATAAGTAGTAAAATTGTTTGGTTCCAAAAAATGTCCATACCCACCCCAATGAAATGAAGGTAGAGGCAATTGGAAATTCCAAGATGAGGAGATATGTAGAGATTTGAACCAAATCTTCTGCAATCTTTCCTGGAAAAATATATTACATGAATATGTGGCCTACCCCCTTGTGATCATACATACCTTGTTATCTTTTTGTTTTTGAACTGCTTGGGCTCTCCGCCATGATTCATAACCTGTTGCACTCTTACCCTCAAGTCTTTTCAATATCTTGTCAATCTCTTGCAATTCATTTTCCACAGTTCTGGTGACAAGATCAACAATATTTTATGATCAGTTTTTGCTTTTCTGCATTTTCATACATGCACGATATTAATGAGCAGAGCAATTTTGACTAAGTATATGTTGTATTGACCAAACCCAAAGTAATCACTCTGGCCAATCACAAAGAACACAACCGATCCAGTGAACCAGTGTTAAGTGCAGAAAAAGGTGTGCCAGTGATTGCTTTTGGTTTTACAGTAGAACCCCTATTTGCGGCCAGCCTCAGGGAAATGGCAACTGGCCACTTAATAGAGGTTGGCCGCTTAATCAGGAATTAGCATAAGGGGCCACTTTGAAAGGTCATGTTATTCAAATACAAAATACATGCGACTCTCATTATAGCGGACATGCTTGAGATATCATTTAGTGTCTGTAATAGCGAGAGTCCGTAATAGCAGGGTGTGAGAAAAAAAGTGCCGTTAAAATATGTTAAATAATATAGCCTATGACGTGTTCATCAACAGTGGTGAAACTCAGCTAAGCAGTTGTTGGGAGTGGAGGTTGATGGATGAGGGTTTGATATCTCCTAAAGAGTCTGGAAGGAAAGGCGCAAGCTGAAGTGAAAAGGCAAAGTCTGTTGAACAGCTGACTGAAGGAATTAATGCAAAATAAATATTCCAGAAGTCGTTTGAAGTGTGTTTTGAAAATAGTGGATGATAGACTGCAATTTTTCTAGTAATAATGTTATATGAGAGCTTCAGGTGTGTCTTATCCAAAGTCAAAACAATACAATCATTATTCTTTTGGTACCACCAAAAGTATCTGTAATTCCATATAGCGAGAGTCTGCAATAGCAGGAGTCATTCCCAGTCAAACCTCTATAGCTTCTGCCCGGGATCAGGATTTTATCCTTTGCGCCTTGCAATTTTCACATAAGAGGCAACTGGGGATGAGTCAAGGAGTTTGTTGCAAGCTACCAGGGCTGTCACTAAGGGCAAGGGGCCAGGGAACTTCCCTGGCTTATAAGAGTTTGGGCACTGGCTACTTTGAAACAAAACCACTGTTACATGAAAAATACATCATTTTGTCACCCAGCTACTTTCTTATTTTCCCCACTTACTTGAAAAAATTAGTGACAACCCTGACCTACTTTGCCAAAGTAAATTACATTTTATACTTATAGCCTCAGTTCTCATTATTTTTACCCTCAGTTTATGTCTGCATTTTATACACCAGTCCGTATTTTGTACCTAGTTAGTCTGCAGTCTGTAATCCACATTTCAAACCTTAATCTGTGACTCCCTGGTAGTGAGCGGACTGGATACTATTTATAATATTATTTTAAAGAGCAGCTCTACAATACCCTGCCTGCATACTTGTTGGTACTATGGTCTGTGGTCCGTAGTGAAAAATTAAACCTCAATGCAATAATCGGCAACAACCGCAGTCCACAGACCCATAGTGGATTAAAGAAAAGTGAATGTAAATGTTATACTCATGCTGCCACAATGGTTCATAGTTCCATAGTGAATGAAGTACAAATAAACAAAAAAGTTGAAATCGCATACCACTGCGGTCCACAGTCCCGTAGTGGATCACTGAAAAGTGAAATTGTACTTCAGGCTGCCACCGCATTTATTGGCAAGATATCCCAAAAACAATTTGAAGGCTAACCGCAAGCTACCTAAGCCAACGTAACCTATCCGGAGTGTTATGCTATGCTATGTTAGGCTAACATGCATGACTTGACCACAATGTACTTGCATGTCTTCTGACTACAGACTGCAGACCACGGTGACAGCCACTTAAGTTGTCCATAATGTAACACTGACCACAGTGACATGTATTTAATTTGCATGTATTCTAACTACAGACCGCGGACCACGGTGATAGCCGCTTAAGTTGTGCATAATGTAATACAGACCACAGTGACATGTATTTAATTTGCATGTATTCTAACTACAGACCGCGGACCACGGTGATAGCAACTTAAGTTGTGCATAATGTAACACGGACCACAGTGACATGTATTTAATTTGCATGTATTCTGACTACGGACCACAGACCACGATGACAACCACTTAAGTTCTGTAAAAAAGTGGCCGGGTATTCTAGAATCATGCCTACTTTATTAGCAATACTTTACTTGATATCTTCATCCACAGCTTTCAAGTTTTTCTCCCATCCTTTCACAATCTCCTCTGTCTCTTTCACAGCAATGGCCTCATCGACCTGTTTTAAAACTCCTTCTTCAAATTCATCTTGGTTGAACACATTCACACCCAAGTTCCTCAACACTGAAACTTGCTCTTCCACCGGAACTGAGCGAATCAAACCAGAATCAATAGAAATGCCATAGCTTTTTGTTTTATGGCCACTGGGGTTTATCTCTTCACCACCAATTGCGTTTTCTTCCGAATTTTCTTCAGTTCTGTCCTCTAAACATTCCAAAGATGCATCCATTGCGATTCAGACAAGAGAGTGCGTCTACAGGAGCTAACCAAGCTGACGTATAGATTTGACAAAACTGGTGGCTTTGTCCGTTGAGAGTATTTCTAGTTTTCGTTGCCTTGTTTCGACGACAAGAATGTCTCTTTTGTCTCTAGATAGTTTCAAATAACATAGGAAGTCTTCTCACATGTATATGAAACAACCTTTCCAATCAGCCTTCCCGCTTTCACAAAAAAATATGCTCTATAAATGTCTCTCTTTCGCCGAGTCAGCCATATTTATTTTGGGGAAGGTTCTTACACCACCTGCAAGTCCATGTTGACTGAAACCGCTGAAACCTATAACGAGACGCGCCGAACGTAAATCGAACGAATAGGAACGAATAGTCGATAGTCACGTCTCTTTTCCCACGTTTTCCCACAATTTTCTATTAGACGACACTGACGTAGAATGTCACAAGATGTCCATCCCACGGCTGTGTTTGGTTATGATAAGCTTACATCCCAAATTTATGAGCGGATCAGACCGGGCTATTCAAATGAAGTTGTAAACTTCCTTCTCGATAAGCTTGGCATTCCACCGCCTCCAGATGCTTCAACAGATCAGCCAGTACGAATATTGGAGCTTGGTGCAGGAACAGGAAAATTTACCCGTACCTTACAAGAAGTTCTTCGTGACAGCAAAGTGCAAATCATTGCCAGTGAACCGTTACTTTCTATGAGGGAAGAGTTTAAGAAGAAACTTCCAGACATAGAGATAAAGGACTTTCCAGCTGAAAGTATAGGTAAGGAACTGATTAGCATGCAAATGGTTCCTTCCCGGCATTTAACCCTCCCAAACTCTCCTGAGGGCTGGTCTTTCATTTGACGCCAAATCTGGGGGCGTTCCTGTACACGTTGTGGCTACTGCTTTGGGGGTACCGTTAAATTCCGGTTTATATAAGCCCTGGGCTTATACAACTTCGGAAGGGGTTTTGGGTGGCATGTACTAAAACCCGAAACAATGAAACGAAACCTCTGAAACGACCGAAACAAAACCGCCGAAACAACCGAAATGGCCAAAACGAGCGAAACGAGACAAAATCACCGAAACAAGCAAAACCCATTACCATTATTGAGAGCTTACCGTAAACAGGCTAATCTGAGTGATATTCAGGCTAACCAGAGTGCCTTTAGGCTAACCGGAGTGTACCTTGCACTCAGCCTAAATAGCATTCGGGTTAGCCTGAATATCGCTCAGGTTATCCTGAAAAACGCCCAGGTTAGCCTGTTTACGGTTAGCTCTCAATAAAGGTAATGGTTTTCCTTGTTTTGGCAATTTTGTTTCATTTCGGCCGTTTCGGTTCTTTCGGCCGTTTCGTTTCGCTTGTTTCGGCGGTTTCATTCGTTTCGTTTCGGTGGTGTCATTTCATTGTTTCGGGTTTTAGTACATGCCGTTTTGGGTGGGCTTATATAAACGGAGGGGGCTTAAATCCGGGGGAGGGGGCCTTATAAGCAGAATAAAAAAAAAGGTTCGAAACGAGCCACGGCAGTGTTAATTGATGTACGTTTTTAAGTTAGACTCAAACAGACTCAAACATCATTAAAACATCAGAAATAAGCGAACTAAACTCTCCTGCTGAACCCATATTGTCGAACTGTTGACATTTCTAAAAACGCGCCACAAAATACTGACTCCCTGGGGACCTCATCAAACACAATGGATTGACAGTTTTCTCAACTTTCGCGCTTATCTGTGGGGTGATCTCAGGAGCTTACTGCTTGCCTCGTGACCTGCATATGTTCTGGGCCGCATTTGAAGCCAATTTTTGTGGATCATTGCCTTTCTTGTGCTAATCTTTATGGATCACTGCCTTTAGAGCAGATATTTGCAGACTTATTTAAAGCAGAGCTTTGTGGCTCCTGGCTAACTTATTGGATATGACAGGCAAATATAAAGTGAAAACACTTGTTCTGACAGGTTTCAGTCCCTGCAGTCTTTGCATGCCTAGCCTAGCTCTTTGGCTATGTCTCACCTATGCTGCAAGCAATCTTGTTCTCCAGCCTTCAATCCTGCCACTTTCATCTGCGCAGCCTGGCCTATTGCTTACGGCAGGCTAATGCTATCGTACCTCTTACATCCGGTCACACTCATGCAAGGAGTCTTTGTGTATCGGAGAAAGCAGGCTAATGCTAATGTTTGATCATGATGCTTATACTGCCTGGCCTACTGGATACAATGTTTTGTACAACAAGGTGCAAGAGGTATTAGTTCTCAGATTGTATTAGTTTGCAGATCATGCTACCCATGCTGCCTGACCTTACAAATGTCATTTCTGGCTTGTGCAAAAGTTGCTTGGCTGGCCAATGTTGTCCCTTGCTCTTGCATTGTGCTCGTCATTCCCTGATTTTGTTGCTTATGCTGCCTTGGCTTTGTGGTTACGGAAGGCTAGCATTGCACATTTAAGGATCATGTTGGTCATGTTAACTGGCCTGTTTGATACAGTGTGTCAACATAGTTGCCTGATTCTTGATCGTATTGCTGGTGCTGCCTGGCATATCAGATACAGCAGGCTAACCATATTGTTGCATGCTTTCCGGTCGCATCTCTCGTACTACCTGGCCTATTGGATATGGCAACCTAACCTTAATGTTATTGATTGTTTCCAGATTGCGTCATTTGTGCTGCCTGGACTATTGAATATGGCAGGCTAACTGTAATGTTGTTGCTTGCTTCCAGATCATGTCACTCATTCTTCCTGGTCTATTAAACAAGGCCGGCTAACTGTAGCGATGTTGCGTGCTTCCTGATGACATCACTTGGCCGGCTCCCTGGCCTGTTGGATACACCAGGTTACCCATAACATTAATGCTTGCTTCTACATCAAGTCACTCATGCTGCCTGGCCTATCACATAAATCAGACTAACTATAGGTCATGTCACTTGTGCTGCCTGGCCTATTGCATATGTGAGACCTACCATAACATTTGCTTACAGATGGTGTCACTCATGCTGCCTGGCTTAATCACATATGGTAGACTAATTACATGTATAACATTCGCTTTCATATATCACTCATGCTGCCGGGCCTACCCTATACGGTAGACTAACTGTAACATTCACTTTCAGATCATGTCACTCATGCTGTCTGGCCTATTGCATGTAGACTTACTATAACTCATACTGCCTGGCCTATCACATAGGGCACGCTTTCCAGGCTTTCCAGATTGCATCACCGGTGCTACCTGGCCTAACCATATTACCATGGCTCACTTCTAGACCACCTCACTCATGCTGCCTGTCCTATCACATACCGGAAGCTAACTGTAATGTTATTATTGTCTCTTGTGCTGCTTGGCCAAACTGTGACATTGTTGCTTGCTTCCAGATCGTATCACTTGTGCTGCTGGGCCTATTGCATAATGTGGTACTTTCCTTAAGGACAATGATGGTTAGCAGTTGTCCCACTTGCATGACTCAGGGGTGGCTGTGAGCCTCCAGAAAGGTCATGTGGCAGCCGTAAATGCAGTACATTTGTTGTGCTTTGATAGGTCTAATCAAACACATCACCTTCAGGGCTGTGCTCTAAGGGGGCCCGGATGCCTCAGGCGACTAACTTTTGCCTTTGGGCGACCAGATATTCTTATTTCTTTCATATAAGCTTTATGCTGGGCACCCTGGATCTCATAGTTTGGAACCTTTGGGCTCCTTGAAAATTTTCTTAGAGCACAGCCTTGACCTTTTTTTTTTTTTGCCCGATAGGGAAGGGTTTCAAAAATACATCAGAAAATTATTACAAACAGCCTGAAATACGTCTGCGTTCGCAGGCTAACAACATAGACTATCTCCCAAAGGAAAGAGACTAATAATTCAGGCCAAGAAACGTTTCAAGAAGATGTCAAAATATTATCAAAATGTTAAAGTAGTTATTTATAATTTTTTTTCTACAGATTTACCTAATTGCAGTGTGCATGCAGTGATTGCTGCACAGTGTTTCCACTGGTTTGCCAACGACAAGTCCATTTCTGAAATTCATCGTGTTCTTGTTCCAGGAGGCAAACTGGGTATTGTATTTAATATCCGTGACCAGTCTATACCTTGGGTGAAGGAACTGGATGAAGATTTTCTGTTCCCTTTGTATAAGCTATCCAATACACCATCCGAGCACTCTGGTGTGTGGAAGAGAGTCTTGAATTCATCTGATAAATTTGGGCCTGTAGACAATGACGAGACTTTCAGAATGGAACAGTCTTTTACCTTTGATGAGTTCATAGCAAGGCTTATGTCATTTAGTGTTATGGGAGTGAAAAGTGAGGAAGAAAAACAAATAGCTGTTGAAAGAATCAAGTTTATTTTGAGCAAACATAACATAGAGGAAAAAGACATAATTACCCAACCTTTTATAGTCAAGAATTACTGGTGTCAGAGATTATGAATTACTTTCCATGACACAATATATTTATGTTTTAAATATATTTTCCATTTTTGTGCTTTTTTCAAGATTTCTATCAAAAATCAAGTATTAGTGAGATAAAAGCTTTGCCTCCTTTGCAGATAATCGTTTTCGCAACTAGAAGATATTTGCATGTATTTTCTATAGAACCCTTTTCTCTTGATTTCTTGGTTTGAGCTTGTAAAAATGTGTTACTTTTCTAAAAGCAAGCTTTTTCAAAGGCCGATCAAATGTAATCATGGCTTTGTACAATTATTGATGAAATAAAGATTATTGTCACGTTTCTTAACTGTGTGAAGAATAATACTGGAAAGTGACCACTGGTCAAAATTAAAATTTCCACTTCTGGTTGCCTTGAATTTTGTGAGAATTTAAAGTGTGTGTGAAAAACATTTTTAGGCAAAACATCTGGGTCGTAACGAGGTATGTCACTCAGTTCTCGTTTCCAAAATTGAAGTATCTCATGGGCCCTGATTCCAAAACACTGCAACAGGGCCCGAACTTGAGAGATTTTGAAGCATAACGTCCAAAGTAATGCCTCGTATGTATGACATCTTCGACACCTGTCCACTGGTTGTTTTTTGCGCAACAAAAAAACACGCCCTACTAAAGAAGATTAACTCAAAGGGGCCGAAATTGGCCCATCACCTTCACGGAGAGTGGACATGGATATCAAAAATCATTTATCTCTCATTTCACGGAATATTCTTTTGGCAAACCACGGTTCACGGCTAATAGCAAACAATGCATGAGAAAGAAAACTGCTTGGCATATCACATTTTATGGGAATAAAAGAAAGTAAGCCATTCACGAGTCACAAAATACCCATTACCTTCCCCGGGCGCGATGTATCAGTCTGGTAAAGTTATTGGCTTTAGCGAAAGTCGTTCCTTGCTTGATCAGAGACCTAAACAGATCTTGCATGCTTCTAAAACTAACATCGTTCAGTATTTTATGCTTGATGCCCAGGGATTGTGCCCAGCCGTATGGCCGGTATGATCTTTAAGGGTCTAATAATTATTTACAGGGAGTACCGTGTTGGACAAAAGCAATTTTCCGTTTTTTCCGTGAGATTTTTCAGCAACCCCCCCCCCCCCCCCTCCCCCCATTAATACTTTATACTTAATTCAGATTCTTTGCTGGAACTCTCCTCATCCGAAGTGTCTTCTTGATAGTCAAACACCGATGCAAAAACGACATGCACTGCTACTTTCATCGGACCGCGTCTGTATGGCCTCCCAATTTTAGTCGCACTGGTGGTAACTTTAGATCATCTATCAAATTAAAACTTTATCTTTAAAGTCTATGTCAAGTAGTGCTTCGTGTGTTTTTCACAACGTCCACAATGGCAATCCTGTAGACCACTCTTTCATATTGTCCTGCACCTTTTTCTCCAATACCTGAGAGGCAGATATCAGTTTGACGGCTATGACGATTTTAAATTCTGCAACAGTTCAACCGTCGCATTCAGACTGGCAGCTTGCCAGTCAAAGATTGTCATTTGAAGGCGCGCTGCAAAACGATCAATTCTTTCATGTTTGTATTTTATGTATAGCCAATCAGTTTCTCCGCCAATTTGCAGCATATCTTCTTTTTCAGTCATGTCGCAAACTAAATATATGTCATCGTTCTATCATCGTGCAGGTTCTGTCTTATTAAGAATACGTTCAAAATGTTCTTTCCATCGCACAAGTTTCTCTGCTTCTTTCGACAGCACATTACAAGTTGCGTCTTTTAAAAGGACGTCGCTGACCGTTACTTAGGCCATTTTTAATTCTTGGCAAAGACCTGAGGTCTTGTGTCTACTGGCAGCCTCCTCTGCCTCATCTGCTAACCTCTCTACAAACTGTTTCCTGTCTGATTTAGTCATTTTCCTCACCTCTCGGTCCAATTCCAATTCGCTCACGAATCTGTTCTGAAGGAGTGGAATTCATTTTCTGTTTGATTTCTCTCCCTTTTCCTTTCTCAAGGTCCACGTCTGCTCTTGTATCCAATTCCATTCCTCCTTCTTCTTAATCCAACGACCTTCTCTCCTCCCGCCTAAAAAACCTGTTTAAAAGAGTCGATGTTCATCTCGAGTTCTTCAGTGCCTGCGTGAAAGCGTGTCCGGTCATCCCTCAGTTTGCTGGAGTCAATCTGTTGTCCCCTCATCTGTCCCCTCATCGTGCTTTGCACAGCTTCGGTGAGACAACTCCCACTAACAGTTTGTGATCATTGGCGATATCAGCTCCTCTAGGGGCCCTGACATCTCGAAGGACATGAAGGAAGCCCCCCACTTCCTGTTGAACAGAACGTGATCGATCTGGCTTTTGGTGGTTTAATTGGGTGAGGTCCACGTCATTTTGTGGATATCTTTATGTTGGAACAGGGTTCCTCCTATAACCAAGTTGTTTATTTTACAGAAATTATACAGTCTTTCTCCATTATCATTGATGTTTCCTATGCCGTGCTTTCCCATCACACACTCCCTGTAACTGTTGTTACCTTTTCCTGGTCTGTCTCTCAAAAAAAACACAAGCATGTCTTGTGCTGGTACGTCTTCAGTTAAAGATAAAGATGAGATGAGATGAGATGAGATGAGATGAGATGAGATGAGATGAGATGAGATGAGATGAGATGAGATGAGATAAGATAAGAAAAGATACGATAAGAAAAGATACTTAATTTTACCAGGGTGGCCTATTCAGCAACGAGGCTGGTATCCATTGGGGCCCTAGAACAATAAAATTAAGTACAATATAAAAATGGTAAAAATATAAAAATTTGAACAAATATTTACAAAAACTTTAAAAGCATTAAAACTAAAACAAGCATTAATTAAAACTCCAAATAGAATTAAATTTACAAATAAAAATGCCTAATTAGCATACTTTTAAAATTATTTAAGGACGGAACACTTTTAACATAGGCTGGTAATGAATTGTAGTATATCGTTCCTGTGTACTTAAAAGTTTTCTTGCCCATGTTGCGTTTGGGCTTTGGTGGGTGTAGGTCGTTACCTTGTTGCGTGTTCTTGCAGAGCCCTGTTTCTTGTAAAACATTGGTTTAGATATTTTGGTCCAAATTGTTTAGACCCTTAAATACTAAGATACATTTGTGCATTTTCCTTCTACAGGCTAAATCTAACTAGTAAACGAAGAAAAGCAAGGCTGATTGAACAGTTGGGAAATATATATAGTTCCCAACTGTTCAATCAGCCTTGCTTTTCTTCGTTTGCTATTTTGTTATAGCTGATTAGATCTTCTACATTTAGAGGATCCGGTACTTCTGTTTCGTCACGGTGGTCCTTGCAAATTTAAATTCGTTGTAAATCTAACTAGTTTAGCACGTGGAATGTTTCTTTTGAAGTTTTTCTTTGAAGAATAATTCGAGCAGCACGGTTTTGTAGGCGCTGAAGCTCTTTGCAGCCGGTCGCTCTAAAACGCAGACCACGCAGACTGCAGACTGCAGACTGCAGACTGTGCAGACCGTGCAGACTGTGCAGACCATGCAGACCGAGTACTTTTTTTCGTACACTAGTTCTTGAAATTACTTTCGACTTACATTTTTCGGTTCTTCTTACAAAATTCTGCTAGATAGTCTGCTAGATATATCCGTATGTTTGTTATTCATGATATCCGACCGGGATGTCCTGGCACTAGACGGGGGATGTTCTGGCACCAGAAAACCAAAATGGCGGATGACTGTTACGAAGCACTGTGCTTTCGCCTCCTGTAGTACATTTGCAGTTTTACGTGAAAGAGCAGTTCAAGACGATTCTTAACACTTGACCATCGCAGTGCAAGTAAAGATATGGAATTCGATACTGGTCTTAATTAGCAGTACGAACGTTATGTATAAACACGTGTTATAATATGAAAAATGAAGCACATTTTATTTCCTCTAGTTAAATATTTACTTTCTTTATAAAGAGTATATTGTTAAAGAAAGTAAATATTTAACTAGAGAAAATAAAATATGCTTCATTTTTCATATTATAACACGTGTCTATACATAACTTTCGTACTGCTAATTAAGCCCAGTATCGAATTCCATATCTTTACCCGCGCTGCGATGGTTAAGTGTTAAGAATCGTCTTGAACTGCTCTTTCACGTAAAACTGCAAATGTACTACAGGAGGCGAAAGTACAGTGCTTCGTAACAGTCATCCGCCATTTTGGTTTTCTGGTGCCAGAACATCCCCCGTCTAGTGCCAGGACATCCCGGTCGGATATCATGAATAACAAACATACGGATATATCTAGCAGAATTTTGTAAGAAGAACCGAAAAATGTAAGTCGAAAGTAATTCCAAGAACTAGTGTACGAAAAAAAGTACTCGGTCTGCATGGTCTGCACAGTCTGCACGGTCTGCACAGTCTGCAGTCTGCAGTCTGCAGTCTGCGTGGTCTGCGTTTTAGAGCGACCGCTTTGCAGCATCCTTCTGAGATTTCACCCCAGGCCACATCAGCGTAGTCAAATAACGGCTGCACGAGTGAAGTATATACCTGTTTAGAGGCTTCCAACGTAAAGGCATGATCGTATACGAGACAAAACCCCAAGCCTCCTACTAACTTTGCTGCTCACATTTTCAACGTGATCTTTCCACATTTCCAAGAAAGTGTTTCGTCTAAAACAACACCCAAATAGCTAAATTTAGGTACTCTTTCTAAGACATTTCCGTGTAGCTGTATACAAAAATTTGGCGATTTGGCAAGATTTTGCCGGCTTCAAAAGAGCATTGTTTTTGTTTTACTCTGATTTAGGATAAGCTTGTTACTTTCCATCCATATTGCAACTCGATTTAAATCATCCTGCACTACCTCAGTGATCTCCGAAGCACAAAGACTCGTAAATAATAATACCGTATCATCCGCATACATTTTGATAGAACAGTTCTCTAAACACAGGGACAAGTCATTTATGTATAAAACAAAAAGAAGAGGCCCTAAAATGGAACCCTGCGGAACACCAAATTGAATGGCTCGACTGGAGGATAAATCATTTCCAAAATGTACCCTTTGTGTCCGTGTCTAGACTGCTTCCTCTTACTACGTAATGTTCCAGCTTAAAGAGCAAACATTCATAGTTATTACCTGTACCTGAACGTAAACTTAAGGCATCCTTGTCTGCCTCTTCTGCGTCTTTTGTTGGTGCATAGCACACTATTGCCGCCAGTTTAATATACCTTGAATTGAACCTGGCCTTGAGAGGTCTCGGTCCAGATGGCTTCCATTTAGTGTGTGACTTCTCCATCTGTCTGCTTATGATCAGGGCCACTTCTTCTGTACGTTGATCGGCTGATGTGACCGAGTAAAGAATGGTGTGTCCGGATTCTAGTTTTCTCTGTCCTGTTCCAGTCCATCAGGCTTCAGCGGCATCACGGATGACGAGGTGATAGCTATGGAACTCCTTCACCACCTTCTCTGACCTGGACGAGCTTGCCGGTCTGGTACAAAGTTCTCACATTCCAGCAGGCTAGCTATTCTCTTCTTTTGTTCGGGCTTCAAGGAATCCACTGTCAGTGTGTCAGCTCCCTGCTGTGTTTGGCTGTCATCCATCATCAAACCTGTTGCCTGGCCGCCATATCCCGATCGTCACCACCATTTGTTTGCTACTCTGGCGTTGGTTTCTGTAACAATAAGTTTTTAGGGGGTGGGGCTGCTAGCCCCATTATCCAATCCTCCTCTTTTACCGGCTGGTTGGGTATACCCAGGGATAATTACATGTAGATATTACTCACAATATTTTGCTATGATTAGACGTTTTCGATATTCTCATATACACTTCTTTATTTTTCGACCACAGGCTTGTATGAGCCCCCTGCGTACCGACGGGGTCAGCCACACTTATTTTGGGCAATTTTGGGGTAGGGTCTTACACCACCTACCTCAGTCCATGTTGACTGAAACCGCTGAACGCAATAAAAGGTTACTCAGGTAAATATATACACCTTCAGGCCTGAAAACATCGAGAACATGTCTTTTATCAGACTCCTTCAGCTGAAACATTTCGGAATTCCACATAGAATGTCACATGCAAGTGTCCATTCCATAGCCAAGAGTGGGTTTGATACATCCCAACTTTATGAGCGCGCCAGACCGGGCTATTCAAAGGGAGTTTTAAACTTCCTTCTCGATAAGCTTGGCATTCCACCTCCACTCCTCCAGGTGCTTCAACAGATCAGCCATTACGAATATTGGAGCTTGGTGCAGGAACAGGAAAATTTACCCGTACCTTACAAGAAGTTCTTCGAGACAGCAAAGTGCAAATCATTGCGAGCGAACCGGTACTTTCTATGAGGGAACAGTTTAAGAAGAAACTTCCAGACATAGAGATAAAGGACTTTCCAGCCGAAAATATAGGTAAAGGAACAGACCCCGGGGGGGTTACTTGGGCCAATCTTTGCTGGGTATGTGCCGCTAGCCTCTCAGAACCCCTACCCCATTATAGTCATATTCTATGGCCAATTATAGACCCCATCTTAGTCACTTTTGGGTAAATGTAATTTTCATGACCCCAACTTAGTCACGTAATGGGAGCTGTTTGTCAAATATTAAACAACAGCAATGAATACGGTAACTTTTTCTTTTTGGCGAATCTTTCCGTTTATAAATCACAACTTGCCAGAATTTTCTTACCCTCAAAATCCCAGAAAAGTGTGACCCCATTCTAGTCACCCTATAAAAAGTGCTTGAAAAAGCGGCCCCATTATAGTCAGTCCTGTCGTGAAAATGCGACCCCATCCAGCGGCACATCCCCATTAGCCCATTTATAGGAAGTGCCCCCCCCGGGGAACAGACGTGTTTGCACTTTCGATATTGTGCTAAATTTCTAAAGTCCTTTTGAGGGTAGCCAAATTGGGGAGATAAAAAGATAACGGACTTTCAAGCCAAAAATATAGGTAGGGAATAGCTGCTTCTGTACTTTCTGTGTTGGTATTTGGGGCACAGTGTATGACCAGGTCCCACGCAGCACAATTTTTAGTCTGAAATGTCATCCGTCCTCTCTTCCTTACCCCCCAGAGGAGGGGGGCGGGCGAGAGGGACGTCTGAATTCCCAGCGTTATAATGCCATCCCGTGACGTCACTGAGTAATTTATGCAATTATTTTGCATAATTTGCCAGTTGTGAAAATATCCAGGCCATGAATCACTGAGGAAGCGTGCTAGTTAATCAAATGTGCGTGCCGCCAAGTTCAATCAACCAACTTCTAGAATCGACTTCTGCCAATTGCTTAGAAAACTTGTATTTGTCTAGAGTTGCCGTATTATATTAAATTCGGTCTTTCAACCTTTTTGATTCACTTGTTTCTGAAGGACACTATATGTAGTAATATCTGGGGGCAGTAAGTTGAATAGACTGTGGCCTTGAAAATGTGAAATGTCTAGGGGACTCTAGAGGTCATAGGTCTGAACGGTTTCCTGTTTGTAGAGTTTGACACCTCTCGCTCTGCAATTTGCCACATGTTTCGCTATTGCAGTTTCTATTTGGCTTGTTTCTATTTGCAAGATATGCTTTAAGCTCTCGAGGTGTTCACTCTGGAATATTCCGTGAAAATATTGATTACTCGCATTTAATAATATTTGTATGTGATGCCGGGCAAGATGTATTGATGTTATCACGCGAGACTTATTTATCTTTGTCTGGCTTCACCAGAGACTGTTAATTGTAGCTTTACTTCGAGAAAGCTAAAAGTTGGTTTTAGAGAGACATTCTGTGTTGAAAGTGTTATGCATCTTGCATTAATTTAATCGAGCGTTTTGTCTCCTGAGCTCGATAGTTAGGTTTCGCCTCCGTTGTTCGTTATTTTACGTTCTGGCAACCCATGTTTTAAATTTAGATTTAAAATTTCATGCACAAATCTGTTGACATGTTTTGCATCTGAATTGAAGTAAACACGAAGGCCGCTTAGCCAATCAGAAACAGTAATCTATTTCACCAACAGCATATAACAATGCCTTTTTAATCTGCACCAATCAAAAGTTACTTACCATTTTCGCAAAAGTCCATGATGTAACGGGACGGCATTATTACGCTGGGAATTCAGACGTCCTTCTCGTCCGCGCCCCTCCTCTGGGGGGTAAGGAAGAGAGGACGGATGACATTTCAGACTACACAATTTTGAGTTTGGGGCTTTACAAACGTGAACTTGTAATTGTTAGCCAGCTTTACTTGTGATTATTATTTTTCTTTTTACTATAAAAAGTGACAAAAGTGGTTATAGAGTAACAAATCAGTTGATGACAACCTTGTTTTATCACTTCGTAATTTCATTCGTTCAGTGGCGCATAGCTAGTTTGATATTGACAAGAGAGGGGAGGGACATGCGGTACACAGTGTTCCAGTTAAGTTTTTCAAGCAAGGGGTCACAAAATTTTATCAGACGGGTCAGCCAAAGGTGACCAACCTGATGTAGGCAGTGGCCATGTTAGGAGGGAGAAGTGGGAAACAAAGCCAGTGCCTCCTTTGTGGGGGGGGGGGGGTCTGGGGGCAAGTGTAATGCTTCAGAGTGCTCTCTGGTAGCATTTGGATTAAAGAAGAAAATTAGTTGATTAATTAATTACAATGATCTACATAAATGATAATTTAATGTACTTGTAAGCTGCACCTATCACAGAGGTCTCAAGGCGAAGTTTCCCCCAATAGTGTTAATGGGAAACAGTACAACTGCTTATTTCCTATTGGGGTTTGGGGGCATGCTCCCCCAGAAAATTCTCAAAAAAACTGAAGCATCTTAGAGGCATTTCCTCAATTCTGGGCACAAACATGACCCTGTTTTGAACCTCAAAATGAACTGAATACTCAGTACTTTGGTGTCAACTTTCTAACTCTGTCTCAGCAGTTCACAAAGAATGGCAAAATTTTCACAAACTTTTCATGTTTGTTTTTTTTGTTAGTTAAACTGGTTGATATAAATAGAAAACTGCTTTTTTTACCCTCTATCTCTGTGAGAACTGTACTTCCTTTATTAGAGACTTTTTGTGTACAATACACAAGAACAAGGCACAAGAACTGAGAAGACATTTCGTTGACACTAAATGAATTAGAAAGAAACTGCTGTCTGCCTGCAGGCATGTGTTTAATCATGCATGCAGGACATGACATAATTGAAGATTCAAGAATGTTTTGACTTTGCAAATGGATTAAAACTTTCTATATTGAACCATTGTGGGAGGCGCAGTGGCCTAATGGTTAGTGCGATGGACTCCGGATCGAACAGTCTGGGTTCGAGCCCTGGCTGGGGTCGATGTGTTGTTTTCTTAAGCAAGGCACTTTACTCTCATAGTGCTTCTTTCCACCCAGGTGTATAAATGGGTACCAGTGAAATACTGCTGGGGGGTAACCCTGCGATGGACTAGCATCCCATCCAGGGGGGAGTAGAAATACTCCTAGTCACTTAATCATAATGCTACGGAAACCGGGATAAGCTCCGGCGGTATGAACCATTAGTAGGCTTGACGCAGACTTTACCTTACATTGAATCATTTCGCCATCTTTTTTTTGTGATAGGCTTATAATCAACAAAATCAAACAGAACACCAAAAGTGAAAAAAGAACAATCTCAAAAAGAAGTCCAGAAAATCAAAAACTTTCCCCAGTGGGTAAAACCGTTTTATTATCATTTTTATTTTGTATCTTACAGATATACCTAATTGCAGTGTGCATGCAGTAATTGCTGCACAAAGTTTCCACTGGTTTGCCAATGACAAGTCCATTTCTGAAATTCAACGTGTACTTGTTCCAGGAGGCAAACTGGGTCTTGTATGGAATGAGGCTGACCACTCTATAGTTTGGGCAAAGGAAGTGGATTATGAGGTTGTTATTCCTTGTTATCAGCAGTCCAATATACCATATGCACTGTCAGGTGCATGGGAGAAAGTCCTAAGTGTGTCTGATAAATTTGGAACCATAGAAGGTGATGGAAGTTTCAAAATGGAACAGACATTTACCTTTGATGAGTACATAGACAGGTTAATGTCAATCAGTGTCATGGCAGTGAAAAGTGAGGAAGAAAAGCAAATAGCAGTAGATAAAATTAAATTAATTTTGAGCAAACATAAACAGGAAAAAGTCATACTTACCCTCCCTTACACAGTCAAGATTCACTGGTGTGAGAGAACATGAATTCCTTTCCATATAATAATAAATGACTGAATATATTTCATTATTTACTATATTTTCCAATTTGCATACATCTTTTTAAGATGCATTTATTAGGAAGATATAAGCTTGACTTCCTTTGCAAGTTTAATTATTTTCCTCAACTAGATATATTCACATATTTACATAAATTATAAACAAATTGCATACCATTTCTCAAGACTAAGATGGCAAGAATAAAGAAGTCGTCAATTTTATTACCTGTGATATTTAAGAACGTGTTGTCTATACTCTCAAACTAACAGTGGTCAAAGCTCTGATTTTCAATGCCTTCAATTTTAAGTAATATATCAAACACGAGCGAGGTTACATTCCCAAACACTGAAAAGAAAGTTGGAAATCTGACGTGCAGCGGAGTAGTTTTGACGAACTTCGAGGTGTTTGAACTTTGAGGTGTTTGGAAATGTTATGAAACACTTTTTCAAGTTTGATATACTTTGAGTTTCTCAATCGAAGAATTATGTAAACCACTGTCATGGTTCTGATTTGCTTTGTTTAAAAACGAGTTTCATTTCAAATGTGATGCGCAAGAATTTTTTTGCCAGAACTGGTGGATGACAACTGATAATAATAGAGACTTGAAAGATTGTTGATAGTTATTTGGACCTCACAAAAATGGTTTAAAAGTTCATGCTTTCGTAACAAACACAAAACAAGAAGTTGCTATAGCAACTTAAAACCGCGCTTATATTTTTGGCTAATTAACAGCTTTCTTTCTCAAAAGTCACGGTTAAGGTGGCTCGACTGGGTTTTTTAGGGGCAACACCGCTCAAGTTTGAGAACTAACCAGACTGTCATTAACAATGCCATCGAAAAACTATCACCACAGCTGAATTAGGTAAAGATGAAAATTTGTTATGACCAGTGTTATTTTGACATCGGAGTTGTCATAGCAACGTAATGACGTCATCACGTTTATCAATTTCGTTCGTATTGGTGGTTTTCACTGTCACGCAATAAAAAAATAAAATCGAAACCATTCAACGACAGAAGCTATGAATTTCAGATATTATAGAAGATAAATAGATAAACGATTTGTCCAAATCTCAGATCTGTGCGGTGCACCGTTTGCGAGTTATTTGCCGAAACTTTCCACGCAAATTTATAAAGCTCAGTATGGAGACGCCATATTTGTGTCCTTCCGAGGGGCACAAACATGGCCGCCGTTAGTCAGAGAAACCATCTGGAACTTAATTTTCCTATTAATAGCGACTACTTTTGGCTCATGATCTATTACACTTTCACATAAACAGCACTTAGTACATTGGGATGTTCGATATGCAAAAATGGAAAGGAAAGGCCTTTTTTGAATCAAAACAACTTTGTCACGGCACTCAGCTTGATATCACATACGGCGGAGAACTCGAATATTCAAAATGCTCTGTTTTTAAAACGAAGGGCACAACCAAGCTGGAAATTTGCGAAAAGATATATTTTTAGTTTATCTTACACCTAGTGATATCAAAAGTTTAGCAGGCCTATTAAATTTTGATTTCAGAATTTTATGACGTAACATGAAAACCAAGAATTGCTCGGCACCAGGAGATTTTTTCGGAAATCGCTCAAGGGAGCATGTACCTCCTATACCTGCCTCAATGTTGGCAAAGTTTGAACAAATTCTGTGAGAGCGTTATTGAAATTTTTGGGGATGAAGTTTCGAGGGTCATAAATACAGTAAAAAACATACTATTGAGATAATAGGGTAATATCTGAAGAACACGACGCGCTTTGGGAATGCAGTTTCATCTCATAGTAGTTTGATGCCATTTAAAATTGTGTATACAAAATTATGGGGATCTCCACGACCGATTGCGAAAAAAACGGATTTGATGAGCGTGCATTCAGGTGCTCTTGTTGCCACTTTTGTAAATAATTTGGTCTACACCTACAAATGTAATAATTATTTGGAAACCGCTCGATGAATTTTGTTAAACAACTCAGCAAAAAATTCATTTGCATTTTATCAGTGAGTTTAGACTTTTTTCCTGATCTGTTGTTCTACACAAAAATAGCTTTTCGTTTCCTGGAGAAAGAGACCCTCGGCATTGCTGTATTACAGTCTTATGGCGTAACAAATATTATTACAGTTTTCAAGTCATATCAGCATGTTTCCCGAACATTTTTAGAAAGCAATTGAGCGTTCTGTTTAATGCAAATGAATTTTTTGCTGAGTTGTGCACGTGAAAATGAAAGTTGAATACAATGCCCGTGAATAATGAGGACACTCACTTGTAAACACAAAATCTGGGAGAAAAAAGAAGTACATTGGAGCCCCGATTTTATTGTCTTACATGTTTTCAATGACCTTGAAACTTGCAGGCCATATAAACTGATGACAAAACTCGAGATTGACAAGTTTTTAACAAAATTCATCGAGCGGTTTCCAAATAATTGTTACATTTGTAGGTGTAGACCAAATTATTTACAAAAGTGGCAACAAGAGCACCTGAATGCACGCTCATCAAATCCGTTTTTTTCGCAATCGGTCGTGGAGATCCCCATAATTTTGTATACACAATTTTAAATGGCATCAAACTACTATGAGATGAAACTGCATTCCCAAAGCGCGTCGTGTTCTTCAGATATTACCCTATTATCTCAATAGTATGTTTTTTACTGTATTTATGACCCTCGAAACTTCATCCCCAAAAATTTCGATAACGCTCTCACAGAATTTGTTCAAACTTTGCCAACATTGAGGCAGGTATAGGAGGTACATGCTCCCTTAAGCGATTTCCAAAAAAATATCCTGGTGCCGAGCAATACGAACGAAATTGATAAACGTGATGACGTCATTACGTTGCTATGACAACTCCGATGTCAAAACAACACTGGTCATAACAAATTTTCATCTTTACCTAATTCAGCTGTGGTGATAGTTTTTCGATGGCATTGTTAATGACAGTCTGGTTAGTTCTCAAACTTGAGCGGTGTTGCCCCTAAAAAACCCAGTCGAGCCACCTTAAATTTAATCCGTTTGTATTATGAGTAAAGGACTAGCAAAGTAGTCACGTTAGTCACACAATCCAAGGTTTACGTTGTGCCCGGCTATCTTTAGCTTGGGGTTTTTTCCCTTCTAATGACGTAGCCCCTGCACGTTCGAGCACGCTCAATTGTTTACTTAAGCAAATGTTTCATTTCCTTTCAAATATTTGAACTCACTTCAAGGAAATAGCCAAAGAATTCACTTCGATTGCCTAAACCCACAAGAAATACTAGCAGAAGAGGAAACAAATTAAATTAATGACCGTCGCTTCTGCCGACATAAACATGCAAATGAAACACAATGTTATTTGTCACGTAACGAAAGTGAAACCAGCAACATCAGCGCATTCCATGGCTGACCAAATACCCTTTTCAGTGTATTCAACATTCGCTTTGAATCGAACGCTTCCATAAAACCAAAAGAAAATATACTTTATACACAATAAAGAAAACAATATCCGCAACATTTTCCGTACATTCATGTTTCAACAGCTTTTGGCGAATAAACATCACAGGTTGCGTGATTCAGTCTCCAGCTATCTTTAGCTTGTTGTTTTTTCCCTACTAATGACGTAACCCCTGCATGTTTGGGCACGCTCAATTGTTTACTTAAGCAAATATTTTATTTCCCTTTAAATCTTTGAACTTGCTTCGATGAAACAGCTAAAGAATTTCTTTTCAATTGCCTAAACCCGCAAGAAATACTCGCAGAAGTGCAAATAAATTAATGACCGTCGCTTCTGCCGATATAAACTTGCTAAAACAAACAAACAATGCGAACAAAATCAAAATGATGAAGAAACAGTGTGCGTGACAATTGACGGTTGACTTGTTGCAGTCGAAATTATGCAAATTTTGGCCAAATTCCCACGTGCCCGTCTCGTGAAGCAAGATAACAAACTATTTAACATTCGTGATTTGAATTGAGCCGCCTTTTGAACATTGAGATATTTTCTTCATGAATGGAATATTGAAGCGAAGAATGAAATCAAATTTCCATAAATAAATTCATTATTCACCCTCGATAGAAATGCTTGAGCTGGTTTGACTGCAACGACCGTCGCTTCTGGCGAAATAAACATGCCATGTAAACACAATTTGTCACGTAGCGAAAGTGAAAGCTGCAAGGTCAGCGCATTCTTTGACTGACGTAATACTTTTTTTTAGGAAATCTAATATTCCCTTTCAATCCAACGCTTTGATAAGACGAAACGAAAAAAATATTTTATACACAATTAAGAGCACAATATCCGTAACATTTCCCGTACATCATTGTTCCAACAGCATTTGGCGAATAAGCATCCCAGGTTGCGTGATTCAGTCCCGATCGTGATTTGGCCGAGGGGAGGTTTGGGTCTGGTCACCGACAAAAAAACGAAAAAAAAAAAAAAAAAATCCCGTGCAGAGCAAGAACCGCGCTCGGCCCATGGCCGCGCGGTTAATTAGCCCCTGTCATACACGTAGACAAAACATAGGCACGCAATGCGTGCAAGAGCTATTTTTTTGAGAAACGTTTTCAGACTGTTGGATATTGGAGTTTAGGTAGTGGGAGAGAATTATTAGCGTATGTCTTTGGTTTCGTTCAAAACGTAAATTTTTAGATTCTGTCTTATTAGTCTTATTAAGAATACGTTCGAAATGTTCTTTCCATTGCACAAGTTTCTCTGCTTCTTTCGAAAGGAGATTACAAGTTGCGTCTTTTACCGGGACGTCGCTAACCGTTATTTGACTTATTTAGGATTTTTTTATTCTTTTCAAAGACCTGAGGCGTTGTGTCTACCGTCAGCCTCCTCTGCCTGATCTCCTAATCTCTCTACAAACTCTTTCCTGTCTAATTTTGTCATTTTCCTCATCTCTCGGTCCAATTCAGTGTATTCTCTACTTAGTCGTTCACGAATCTGTTCTGAAGGAGTGGAATTCGTTTTCTGTTTGATTTCTCTCCCTTTTCCTATCTCCTTCCAGGTCTGTTCTTGTATCCAATTGCATTCCTCGTTCCTCCTAAAGCCAAGGACTTTCTCTCCTCCCGCCTTAAAGGAGTCGATGTTCATCTCATCTCTCCCCCAAGATCTGGAAACGGTTTTTCAGTTCCAGTCTGAAAGCTTGTTCGGTCGTCTCTCAGTTTGCTGGCGTCAATCTGTTGTCCCCTCATCTGCCCTTTGTTTGCGCTTCAAGGAATCCACTGTCAGGGTGTCAGCTCCCTGCTGTGTTTGGTTGTCATCCATCATCAGCGCTTATTAGCGCGGGAGAGGCTTAGTCCAAGCCATATATTAGTTCGGATGTAAGTGATTGTTTTAATGTTTTACTGCTTTTACAAATATAGTATGTATAATGTGAAGTTCCAGGAAATATTCATACTCACCCCATGGAAGGTCAACGGTGCGACAGAACCCAGGGGCCCAGAAAAAGCTGAAAATGAGGGCGTGGGCTAAAATGCATGGTAAACCCGTCAGACAACGAAATGTAAGGCAAGATAACACAACCGAGCACTTTGCCTCTGAATTTATATGAAAGTAAAACGGTCTTGAAACCAGTCAAGTTGAATTCACTGAAGGCGTGAAGTGGTGAGCCGCCTAATTCAAATGAGGATGTCAGTTTACCACCAAAGTCTCCTGACAACGAACAGGTTGATAACTTTAGCACCAGTGACAGTGAAACAACACTGAGCATTATCCGTTCGACCAAGCTTGGAAGAATAAGAACACGTACAAGTTGGATGACAGACCCTCAGGTAGGAATGGCATGTACAGGAATGTGAGGTGGCGGGAACTTGTAACCTAAATGATCGCTATAGCTTCCCTACTTGCAAGTTTTGCTCGCTTTAGTACAGTCTAAAAGGAGAACATCTTCGCAAATCCTACTTAACGTTTGGCTCTTTGTTGGGTCGTATTTAGAAGCCGTTCTGTAAAAGAAGAGAAATCAAACAGAAAATGAATTTCACTCGCGCAGAATGGATTCGTGAGCGACTGAGTAGAGAATGCTCAGAAGTGGACCGAAAAGTGAGGAAAATGACTTAGTCAGACAGGAAAGAGTTTGTACAGAGACTAGCAGATGAGGCAGAGGAGGTTGCCAGTAGACAAAACCTCAAGGCTTTGTATAAAATCAACAAAATGCTAAACAACGGTTTCAGAAGCAGCATCATCCCAGTGGAAGACGCAACTGGTAATGTCCTTTCGAAAGAAATAGAGAAACTTGCGCGTATTCTAAATAGGACAGAACATGCCCAAATTGCAGAAATCTCACCGGCAACAGAGGATTTGGTCATCTGCACAGATCCCCCAAAGAGATATGGCAAAGTGAACAGATTTCTGAGGTGTGGAAGACGGGACTCGTTGTCAAATTGCCTAAGAAGGGTGATTTGGGAGAATGCAACAACTGGAGAGGCATCAGACTGCTCCCCATTCCAAGTAAGGACTTAAGCAAGATCATCCACACAAGATTTGCAGCCGCAGTAGACAAGCACATCAGACAGGCTCAGGCAGGTTTTCGCCCTGGACAGTCCTGCTCTGAACACATCTTCACCCTGAGGCAAATCCAAGAGCAGAGTAAAGAATGGAATACCCCTCTCTATACCAACTTGACCAAATTTGACGGCACTCACCGTGTGTCCCTGTGAAGAACATGATGCACTATGGAATCCCATCAAAGCTAGTGAATGTAATCAAGACGCTCTACAATGACTGGAAGTCCCAGGTGATCTACAACACACTGCTGACAGACACATACCTTCCACGTGACCACTGGCGTGAAATAGGGCTGCATTCTTTCACCCAGTTCTGTATGTTCTTGGAATCGATTGGATTGTGAAGCAGGTGACTAGTAACGGAAGAAGAGGGATCAGATGGATGCTAGTTAGAATCTTAGAAGACCTTGACTACACAGTTGGCATTGTGCTTCTCTCCCATCGATACCAGAACAAGCAGGTAAAGACCAACACCTACCAACAACTACAGCAGGGAGCTTCGAGATAAGTACCAAGAAGACCAGGCATTTGAGGATGAATGGCAGAACCAGCAAAACCATCATTTTGATCAGGGAAACAGTCAAAGAGGTTGAAGGCCTTTACCTACCTGGGTTCAGAGGTGTCAACCAGCAGAGATGGAGAGGAAGAGATCCTAGCTCGGATTTCAAAGGCAAGTCCGCCAGGCTTATTTTGCCTCCCTCTGGAGCACCTGGAGATCCAGAAACATCAGCACGAAAACCAAGATCCGATTCTTTTAAGCACTCTATTGCATGGCGCAGAATCCTGGAAGATGACCAAGGCCATTAGCCACAAACTAGAAGTCCTCCAGAACAGATGTCTGCGCAAGATTCTCCACATATTTTGGCCGAACACAATCTCAAACTATGAGCTGCGTAAAATAACAAGAACAGAATCCATCACACAGCTAGTGCAGCGAAGGAGATGGAGATGGTCTGTGGATGTGCTTCGTATGTCGCCTACAGCCCTACCGAGAGTCGTCCTCAGATGGCCCCTGATGGCCGCAGAAAGAGAGGTCGCTCAAAAGTAAAAATTGCGATGTGTTCATATGAGAAGGCGGGCCAGCCCGGTTACCGAGATCTCGCCTCACTCCTATTTCCTTTGTAAAAATTGCGATGTGTTCATATGAGAAGGCGGGCCATCCCGGTTACCGAGATCTCAGTATCTCGGCAACCGGGATGAAAATGTTCCCATATGAACACTCCAGCCAGGTTACCGGGACGAAAATGCTTTTGACAAATTAGCTTCGCTCTCGAAACTGGGAGGCCAAAATGGTAGACTTTTGCCGTGTATACATTTCCACTTCAAAAGTATTCGAATTAGATTTATTAGTAAAGTTACAAGAGTCGACAAAGCTATGATAGTCGCGAACGATAATTGTTTATGTGGCGCCATTTTTGTTTTGTTTCTTGAATTTCATCCCGGTAACCGGGCTGAAATTTCCCATATGAACAGACGACAAAATTGATCCCGATTACCGGGCTCATACGAAGAGGCCCTAAGTAAGCAAGTATTTAGCCTGCGAATACAGCCGCCTCTCGTCGCTCCCAGCCGGTTTGGCAGGGGGTAGCGGGAGCGAATGCGGCAAGTATTTAGAAGCCGGAACTTTGCGCATGCGAAAGGAAAAGAGTTAGTATGTACAACACCGGGATTATTTCTGAATTCTGCTAGTGGGAATGGGATTTGAACACTGGGAAGTGGGATTTGGAAAAAATGGGTTGGGCAATAGGATTTAGTAAAAATGGGTTGGGCAATGGGATTTAGTCCTCCCCATCAGGACCCTCTTACGGCAAGGTCTTTTTAAAATGAAACAACAACCCCAACAATCATTGTTAAAATGCACAACGAATGTTTATACATTTTCCACACCAATATCAAGCACAACAATGGGCTGTGTACGTGATTTTAACATACAGGTGCATTGTTTTGCCATCCTCTGCAAAACAACGACGTGAAATTACCAAATGTTGCTGTGTTTGTTTTTCCTACGGCCGCGAAAATATCTGTTTCTTTGGGAAATTGAACGCTCTCTTTAAAAACGATAGAAATACAGAATAGCTGTTGATACTTGCAAGACTTGCAAGACTTGGAGTAAATAATGATTTCTTTGAAAATTAAAATATGACGACGACGCATATTATTTGTGCCGTACCATAGATATCAGTCCCTATATACCGGTGAGCATTGTTTGTTTTTTTCTCTCGTGAAACGTACCAGTGAGTATTGCATTTTAGCCTGCGTAGCTGGCGGGATTTCGAGAGCGAGTGCTTACTTTAGCGGCCGCATGCTTTGGTCTTGGCCGCCAAGCAGCAAGAGCTGCTCCGCCGCTCACTGACGCGGGCTTCGCCCGCGCGAGAAAAATTCCCTGGTGCCCGCTAATCCCGCCAGCTGCGCAGGCTAATTGTATTTTTTCTCGTGAAACTTAATTTGGTTATATAGCCTTAAACGCTGAATCGACTTTTTCCCAAAAAAATTCAGAAATTTTTTTTTTCTCGTAAAATGTGACGGTAAACTACAACGTTTTCTTTCTTCCACAAAAATTATCCAGTAAGCGTTTGAAAACAACGCTACGTGGGGCAAATCGCGTGACCCGATAGATCTTGGTGACCTGTAAATGGCAATTTCATTTTTTGCAATTTTATTTTTCGTGAAATGTGATCTAGACACGCCCCTCCTCCATCCCTTAGTACCACGTCGACATTAGACTGCAAAACAGCCGTATTTTTTTGCGAACGCGCTCGAGCGGTCTTCGAATCGAGAGGACCCAATGTCAAAACGGAGTGTGAGACTCGGGAGAGACGCTCGGGTGACGATCGGCGCTTCGCGCCTTTGATACGCGAATGTTCAGTGATTTTAGAGGAAAAACGACTGTTTTGCAGTCTACGTCGACATATGAATGATTAGCCTGCGAATAGCCCGCGAATACAGCCGCCGGGAGCAATGCAGTGAGAGGCGGCTGTTTCGTGGGCTAATGAATGATCTCGTGATCTTAGTTCTTACACCACGTATATACACCCGTATTGGCTAAAACTGCTGGACGCAAGGAAAGGTCACTCAGGTTTAGTAACTTGATATTCTCCTCTCCAGGATTCTCCAGCACTGAAAATATGCAAATACCTTTGATCAGATTTTGCCTTTTACCTGCAGCTGGAACTTTTCGGAATACAATTTCTATTTTTAAGACAATACCACATAGAATGTCGCATGCAAGTATCCATCCCATAGCCCAGAGTGGGTTTGATACATCCCAACTTTATGCGCGCGCCAGACCCAGCTATTCAAATGAAGTTGTAAACTTCCTTCTCGATAAGCTTGGCATTCCACCGCCTCCAGATGCTTCAACAGATCAGCCAGTACGAATATTGGAGCTTGGTGCAGGAACAGGAAAATTTACCCGTACCTTACAAGAAGTTCTTCGTGACAGCAAAGTGCAAATCATTGCCAGCGAACCGTTACTTTCTATGAGGGAAGAGTTTAGGAAGACACTACCGGACATAGAGATAAAGGACTTTCAAGCGGAAAATATAGGTAGGGAAAACACTGGGAAAAGATGCTTCTGTACTTTCTCTGTTGGTATTTGGGGCGCAGGTTGCGTTAAATTAAACCAGTACCCGTGTACCACGATTTTGAGTTGGGGCGGGGGGCTTAAAAGTGAACGTGTAATAATCGTTGGCCATCTTCCCCTCCCCCCCCCCCCCCCCCCCACTACAGTGGGGGGTCCGGGGGCATGCTCACCTGGGAAAATTTGGGCTTTAGTTACTCTCAGATACCGGAAGATGGATTTAAAATTAACAAACAGTGTATAGATACAAATGTTCAGCACTTAAAATGCAATGTTTTTACAGTACAAGTTTACTAAACATTTAGAACCAGACTTATAAGGTGGTGGCAAACGAGGACACAATGTGGCGGACACATTGTTGCTCATGATGTTTCCTTGGGCGAGCAAACGGGGAAACATTTGTTGCGGACACAAAATGTTTCTGAAAGAAATCAGAAACATTTTTGTGTCTCGGACACAAATTTTGTGTCCGCAACAAATGTTGCCCGTGCGGGCAAACAGGGAAACATTTGTGTCCGCCACAATGTGTCCGCAAAATTGTGTCCTCGTTTGCCACCATCTATAGATTCACTATCAAATCCTGCTTGAAATATTATGATTTACTCCAAATCAGTACTACTGCCATTAGCCTTTATACAAGCCAGGAATCCGACGATTTTTGCTACACTTCATTATCAGGCTGCTGAATCGCTCTTGCGTTATTCTTGGGCAAAATTTTCAGTCTTTGGGTGGTGGAAACTGAATGATCGTGAACTTGTTTCTGGATTTACCAAATGGACCTAAATCAAAGAGACAATTTATCACAGCTTCTGGAAAGTGGTTCAAATGAAATACAAAAAAGTGAAATCTGGAAGATCGCCAATTTTGCGTCAGAGTTTAAAACAGAGTTCTGCTGATTCAACCTCAATTGTTTCAAAATTTCCTCCCAAAATAAGATTCCTTCAGCATCTAGGTGAGTTGGCATATATGATATGTTAAATGGTGCCTTGAGACAGCAAATCAAACGAGTACACATGCTTCACTGCAATAATGTTGCAAGAACATGGCCCAAGTACAACATCATGCAATATCAAATAGTGTTGCATAAAAAATTTGACCATTTTCAAACTTGATCCAACACCGTCCAACATCTTGCAACATAATGCAACATGGACTGGTCAAACAATGCTGCATTGAAATGTTGCGTGCATTTGGCAGGGCATTAGGTACTGTTTACAACCCTCCAAGTTTTTTTTTTTCCTTAGTGGCCATTTGGCCACCAACTACTCAAGTTTGGTCGCCAGTGAAAAATTTTTGTCGCTAAATTAAGCTCACGCTTTCAATCCTTCTTCTCACTTTTAGTCGCCAGGCTACTTTGGTTCCAATTTAGTTGCCGGCTTAACTTGGAGGGTTGTGTTTAGTGGCAGATTTTCACAAAACATAATAGTCATTTTATTGTATGGTCATGTCCCACAAGGACTGGAAACTACTAAGTTCACAAATTTGATTTGTTAAAATCAATATTGACCACGGCCTAGATTTTTTTATCTAGGCTGACATCTAGAGAAGTAATAAACAAAATACAAGAATATGAGCTTGTTCCTGCAAGAACATTTAATACTTAATGAAAGTGCCAAAAAGCTTGATGAGCAAATGCCAAAAGTAAAGAGAATGAGCAAAATATGGAGAATTTAAGTTCACTTTGATCAGGCATACAGTCAAAACATCAGTAAGGTATTTGCAAGGCCAGAACTTAAGGTGGCTTGACCCACTATTTTTGTAGGAGCACCTTCCATCTTTGATCCTCCCATTCCTAAACAGCTTGATTCCAATAATTACATTGCCATTATATATAACACAATTGGATTACATCCTAAGGAATGTCACATGATAATGGCTATGAAACGAATTTTTGCCCATGTCTGCATTTTCTCTGGAAATACTTTACACTACTTATACCTTGAGTGTTTGCCTTCTGCTGAGAAGAGTTTCGTGAAACTCGATAAGAGGAATTTTGAAATATTTGGAATTTCTATAGAAAGGGCACAATTTGTGCATAAAATAAGCTAAGACTTTATATAAATAAATTTGCTGCTTCTTGGATGTTTACTGAAAAATGTTTACCACTCAAGACATCCCCTATGCTTTATCCAAATTGCTTGACACAAGTAGACCCATGAATCAAGGTGAAACTCAATGTTGAGTTGAGTCATAATTTCTAAGGCTACTTTCACAAAAACATCGGGTTTTTTTCGAAATTCGTAGATAATTTTTCTTAAAAATTTTTTTTAAGGTCTGCAATTGATCAGTGCTCTACACAATCCCTGAATTTCATGTACATTGAAAACTTCTAGGGCTGTTTAACATGAATGCAAAATTGAGTAAATATTGAAGTGATGTCTAATAGCTTTGGACAATTTTGTGCTCTGGGATTTCCTATTGTTTTGAGCTTAGCACAACATTGAATTCCTGTGCAATGCAAATGAAATTACCATGCTTGGCTGCCCTATGAAAACAACCAAAGTAAAAGTAGCAAATCAGTTGATGACAATCTTGTTTTATTGATTCATTTTCTGAGTTCAGTGGCGATTAGCCACTTTGATATTGATGAAGGAGGGGAGGGACATACTGACAAACCAACAGCTGTGTCCCTGAAAAAAATATTTTAACAAAATAATAGCACCTGATTTTTTTTTGTGATGGCTTATTATTTTGTCAAAATCAAACAGAACACGAATGTGAAAAAGAACGATGTCAAAAAGAGGTCAGAAAATTAATCAAAATCTTTCTCCAGTGTCAGAGTAAAACCGTTTTATCATTGTTTTTATTTTGTATCTTACAGATTTACCTAATTGCAGTGTGCATGCAGTGATTGCTGCACAAAGTTTCCACTGGTTTGCCAATGACAAGTCTATTTCTGAAATTCAACGTGTACTTGTTCCAGGAGGCAAACTGGGTCTTGTATGGAATGAGCGTGACCACTCCGTAGATTGGGCAAAGGAAATGGATGATGAGGTAATTATCCCTTGTTATCAGCAGTCCAATACACCATATGCACGGTCAGGTGCATGGGAGAAAGTCTTGAGTACGTCTGAAAAATTTGGAACCATAGAAAGTGATGAAAGTTTCAAAATGGAACAGACATTTACCTTTGATGAGTACATGGAGAGATTAATGTCAATCAGTGTCATAGCAGTGAAAAGTGAGGAAGAAAAGCAAATAGCAGTAGATAAAATTAAATTGATTTTGAGCAAACATAAACAGGAAAAAGACATACTTACCCTCCCTTACACTGTAAATATTTACTGGTGTGAGAGAACATGAATTCCCTTCCAATTTGCATACTTTTGAAGATGTTAAAAGGAAACCTCGGCTCTTGAGGCAAGTTGGTGTTAAGTTGTTTGAAATAATGCCTAAATTACACATTTTACCAGACACAGGAGATATAACATTTAACTATATTAATAAACAGAGAAGATTTGGACCTTTAAAGTTTCAGGGTACAGCCATTTTGGATTTTATGACATCTGCATTGTCGCTATTGCTAGGAAGCAGAGGTTTTTTGTGTGAGACAATTGGGCAACGCATTGACAAGATAAATTCCAAAATGGCGGCTCGTGGGAAGTTTTAAAACAATGATCTTTTCTCTTTATTATTGTTATTTGTAATGCGCAGCTGAAAATTTTATATTGATAATTGCGCAATATAAGTTAATTATATTATTATTATTATTATTATTAATTATATTATTATTATTATTTAATATTATGTCTTCCTTCACAGGTAAAATTTGTAATTTAGGCGTTGTTAAAAAAAACTGTCAACTTGCCTCAAGAGCCGAGGTTCCCTTTAAGAAGCCATTTATTAGGAAGATTTAAAGTTTTATTATTTCCCTCAACAAGATTTATTCACATATTTACATAAATAATTGAACAAATTGTATACCCTTTTTTAAAACTTTGATGACAAGAAGTCTTTTATTGGGAAGATATAAAAATACTTCCTTTGCAAAATAACCACAGAGACTCCATCCTGTCTTCAATTATTTTAGCTTCTTAGATTGATTTGACTTTTATAAAAGCCAGTTTATTTTTCTGCAGGAACCTTGGGGCTTTTTTCAGTATTATTGATGAATAAAGAAATTGTCCACTTTATTACCTGTGTCATTTAACAAAGTGTTGTCCATACTCTCAAACTAAAAGTGGTCAAAGTACCGATTTTCAATGCTTAAAATTTTATGTCATGTATCAAACACGAGAGAGGTAACATTTCCAAACACCGAGGAGAGAGTTGGAAATACGACGCGCAGCGGAGTATTTTTGACGAACTTCGAGGTGTTTGGAAATGTGATGAAACACTCTTTCAAGTGTTTGATAAGGAGGTAAGGAGAAGTATAATCGTTAAAGAATTATGTGAATTAAGACTAGATTTTCAAACCATCGTCACGGTTCTGGTTTCCTTTGTTTTAAAAAGCTTCGTTTCAAATGTGCTGCACAAGAATTTTTTTGCCAGAACTGATAATAACAGAGATTTGAAAGATTGTTGATGATTATTTTGACCTCACAAAAATGGTTAAAAAAATTCACGCGTTCACAACAAACACAAAATTACTCCCTGTCACGTACACATAGACAAGGGTGATGCGCTTTGAAGGGCCAGTTCGACAAAAATTGCTTCTCTTGACGTTTTAGAGGCGGCGGTAGTTTTGGGAGGACTTTCAAAGCAGCATCACTCACTCACTCACTCACTCATCCTTGCTGTGCCCAGTGCAGCATACGGCTTGCACGAGGCCTCGCCAAGCCGGTCTGTCCTGGGCTGATCTTAGGGCGCAGTCCCATCCAATGCCAGCACTCTTCATCTCTTCCTATATCGTTCTCCTTCAAGTTGTTCTTGGGCGCCCCCTTTTCTTTCGTCCCTCTGGAGTTCGAGCCCAGCAATGGAAAATAGCGTAATAAGATTAGTAAGGTCATAAATTTTGTGACCACTGCTGTCCAAATGGCTTTGCTATTTCTTTTACACTTTCAAACCGCTATAAAACCTTTCACTTAGTCATCAGTGGTCTCTTTCCATTTTGTTCTATTAGTTTGTATGGTGAGTGACAGGGCTGCTAGGGGGCTGTTGCAGTTAACAGCTTGTCAACAAAAGTACCTGGATAGACTTGCCAACTGACTTGCGGTCTGCCAATCAAGTATTCAGATAAAGATACGATCGGAACATTTTCTTTCCCAGTGTTGCTCGTTTTTCTGTCGTGACCAAGAGAAATAAGATATACTAGAATGGTGCTATGGGAGAGAAACTAGCCAGAAGCCTCCCTCAAACAGAGGGCCGATATCCCTTAGGGACGGACCATTAGAAAGGGGGGGGGGGGGGGTAAAAAATGTTCGGTGCAGAAATTTTTTTTAAGTCCTACTCATCTGCAGGAACTTTTTCTCCACTGCACGAACATTTGTTAAAGGCATAACCGCTTGCAGGAATTATTTTTTAGACAAATTCCCCTTGCAGGATTTTTTTTTGGTCACCCCCCCCCCCCCCCCCCCCCCCCCTCTCTGGTTATTTCTAATGGTCCGTCCCTTAGCAAACATTACTCGTGTCACACCCACGGAAATGACAATAGATCTAACGACGGATATTCTCAAGAACGCGCTTGTTAAGCTGAAATCGGACAAAGCAAGCGACCCGGACCACGTTACTCCAAACTTCTAAAGTGAAATGTCATCATGACATCTGTGATGTCTTTCTTCACTGCGAGTGTTGCATCCAATACTGTCTCTGCTAATTGGAAATTACCTAATGTGTCTTCATTATATAAAAGTGGTGATAAGACGGACAAGCATGACTATCCTTTACTATCCCTCATCCCTATTTTGCGTTCCTCACCACACGTGTAACCAAACACAACTTAGGCAGCAACAATCAGTGGGCATGTAGAAAAGGCAACTCGACGGAACTGCTGCTGGTGAAGATGACCGAGGACTGGAGCAGAGCGCTGGGCAGTAACTTGTCCAGTTCGGGCCGTCTTTCTGTCGTGCAACAGTATGGGCACGAGGGTCCAGGCACATTCTCGACCCAGAGCCTTAGGTTTTTTGATCGTGCAGGACCGCATATGCGGGAAAGAGCTCTGGAGTCGAGAATGGTCCAGGGACAATTGTCTGCGCATGCTCGTGGTTTATCTGGTTTTCCTTCGGTTTTCCTAAAAAACGCCATTCTCGTTCCCTGAGGCCGCGATCCTTCTGGTCTGCGCCAGGAATCGAGACCTCTGGCCGCTTCCAAAACCGGAAGTCCGCGATTCACGGACTCATTGTCAAATATGACAAATCTGATTGGCTGAAAAACACAGAACGAGTACTCTGCGCATGCTCAGAAATTGGGAGCGGCCAGAGGTCTCGATTCCTGGCGCAGACCAGAAGGATCGCGGCGTCTGGGGACGAGAATGGATAAACGCTTATGCGCATGTATGTTTGAGACGGCTGTCAATCATCTCCGCCACCCGTTCTCGAGCAGTCGTTGTAAGAACTTGTAACCCTCTGATTCGGTAGTAAAAAACTAATGTAAATCTCAAGAATATCCGAAACGTTTGGTTTTGGTACGTTTAAAATTTGTTTTCCGTAGACTCAAACGAAATACACACGAAAATAAGTTTATGCGTGAAGATTACAAGATTATTTTGTGGCCATTCATTTGTGTTAATGGCCGTTGATGAATCTTATTAAATTCCTCATTATAAATTCTGAGGTTGGAATATTTGAATCCCATTGCATTTATTGAGCAACGGCAGGTTAGTTGCGCCATAAGTAAAACGATAATTTTAAGAGGATGGGCTATTATTATTCACTGAGATTTCATTTTGTTTTATTTTTGCGTGATCAACGCATTTGTAGGAAATATAAACAGCCGTCGGCAACACGCGCCGAAATAACCTCTGGAAAAAACCGGGTATTTGTTTTTATTAAATGTATGCAGATCAAAGAAATGCCGTCACAGATAGAACAGGACTTAAACGAATTCTTCGATTCGCTGATAACAGCAGGGCCCGCGCAGAGGGAGGGGCTGGGGGGGCTTTAGCCCCCCCACTTTTTTACAGTAAAAAGAAAAAAATAATAAGAACTTAAGTAAATAGGCAAGTAAAGAAAGAAATAAAGGGAAAAAATATTATTATTGTTATTATTATTATTATTATTATTATTATTATTATTATTATTATTATTATTATTATTATTATTATTATTATTATCATTGAACGAACAATTACTAAAAGTATTTCATTTGAACGCCTTTCCAGAAGCTGGTGATAAATTTTGTTTTTGAGTTCCATATTGGTTAATCATGTATCGAGTGCATCTGGTGAATGATCATTCAGTTTCCACTGCCCGAAGAATAAACATTTTGCCCAACAATGACGCAAGAGAGATTTAGTAACTTGACAATGATAAACAGTCGGTCGTGAAGAATGGTTTTTGACATCACTAACGAATTTGCAGATTGTAGCTAGCAATAACAGAAAGAGAAATACCGTTTACAACGTTAAGCTGAAGTATAGCAAAAATCGTCGCATTCCTGGCTAATGGCAGTAGTACTGATTTGGAGTAAATTATATTGTTTCAAGCAGGATTTGATAGTAAATCTATGGGTGTGATTCTAAATGTTTAGTATGCTTATACTGTAAAAGCATTAGAATAATATAGCAAGGCCGATAAGTACTATGTGAAAAAGTAACTTTGCAAGACACCATCACGACCAGAACGATAAAGTAGGGTTACAATCGCGGACAGCCATTCCGTCCTTTTTGGGACTCATCTGCGTGGTGTAGCAAATCTAAATAATGCCAGCTCGAAGTCCAGCGCAAATATATTGCAAGAATCTCTTTTAGATCCTGGTACGTTAGCACCATTGTTGTTTGCCGTCCGTTGCTGTTACAAGTTGTAAAAACATTGCGCTTTAACACACTGTTTGTTCATTTTAAATCTACCTTCTGATATCTGAAAGTAACTAGAACCCTAATTTTCCCAGGGTAGCATGTTTCCGACCCCCCCACCCCCCCCCCCCCCCCAAAAAAAAAAACTCTGGCTCTCGCTTGAGCCCCCCCACTCAAAATCTTGCTGCGCGGGCCCTGAACAGAGTCATCAAACGTTTTTCAGTCGCATCTTCTCGGATGTGTTCAAACATGATCAGATCTTCTAACATTGGAAATTCGATATATTATTGAGACAACTGGGTTTTCGTGCAGCTTTCAGCAAAGAGGCGGAAATGATTGGCATCCACCAAGAGACTAGATTTTTCGTCTAGACTTTTTGTTCGGAGGGTCGCGTGAAGTGAAGTGAAGCGAATACTTTATTTCCCCTCGGATTGTAGAATAGCTTTATCAGCTAATATCTCCGAACATTTCAACGGCGCAACGGGCAAAGACCAGACCAAAACACCGGGAACTTCGTGCCCTACTCTTTACGTGTGATTGGTTTATCGCGGGCATGCGCAGACAATTGTCCCTGGGCTCTCTCTCCCGTACTGTTGCGTGACAGAGAGAGGACCAGAACTGGACTAGGTAGAAGCCTGGTGGTGGGTATTGTGTTCGTGGAATTGCCCAAAGCCTTTGATTCTACATCCTACTCACTGCTGCTACAAAAATTCCAAGGGCTTAACGTTGTAGGAGACCCCTGGTCTTGGATTGAGGACTACCTGTCAAATAAAACTCAAGTCATCGTAATTAACGGCAGTCGATCCAGCACACAGATAGTAAAATTTGGTGTACTACAGGGATCTGTTCTTGGTGATCACTTTGGCATTGTTCTGTAACGATCTACCAACAAAAATTGAATATATGCCTTTAAACCGAGGCATCAAACTCCGGGACAAGTTACCTCGGCAAGGTGTTAGATAGACAATACGCTCAAATGGAAAATTATGTCGAAGAATTGTGTAAATGTTTTACCAAGAAACTGAACCTTCTGAGATCATTGTGTTTTTTGCCAATTCCTGCGAGAGTTGACTTTCATTTTTAAAGTAAGTCTACCCTCTGTTATGTACGATATGGGGGGAGGGGGGCGTGTGGTTCAATGATTTAAAAAAGATCCATGAACGTTCAGTCAAGTTGATTTACGGCCTTGACTGGTTTAACCCTCAGCGGATGTATTGCGTCAAACAAAGTGGAAACCTTTAAGGCAAATGTACATCCGGAGGTTACTTTGTTTGGTCTACAGATGCTCCGGTCCAATTATAACGCTTGTGGACCGAAAAAAGGAGCAATTACAATCTTAGAAGGAAAATTCCTTTGCACTGCCTAGACCAAAGACAGAATTCCTCAAAAAGTCAGTTACATACGATGGGGTCACATTACGGAACTCGTTGAAAACGAGCTGGCAAGTTTCAAGGGTGCCTTGAAAGAGGTAAGGTAATCAAAAGTCTGCATCAGGGCGGAGCTTATCTCGGTTTCCGTAGCATGAAGCGACTAGGAGTATTTCTACTCCCCTGTGGATAGGATGCTAGTCCGATAGAAGGGTTACCCGCAACATTAAATTCCCCGTGCTCATTTTTACACCTGGGGTGAAGAGAGGCACTATGAGCGTGTCTTGCCCAAGAACAACTGCTTTGCACTGCCTAGACCAAAGACAGAGTTCCTTAAAAAGTCAATTGCATACGATGAGGCCACATTATGGAAATCGCTGAAAAATGAGCCCTGTCTTAAGTTTTAAGGGTGGTTTGAAAGAAATACGCATTTGAAGGCTCTGTAACTGTTTTTTTAATGCTCATATATTATAATAATTTAAGGGTAGTTAGCTCCGAATACTTAAAGTTATCTGTAAAAGACAAGACCACCGGCATCAGCTATCCCCCCTTTACCCCCTTGAACCCTTGAGTTCCCGTTGGAACATAGGTCGTCCACCAGAGATCTCCATCTTCCCCTATCCTCGGCGACTCTTTCCAGTTGGTTCCGGCTCAGTCCAGTTTGTTGTACTCCAGTCTCAGTCGATCTTCTCCATGTTGTTTTCGGCCTTCCTCGGTTCCTTTTTCCCTGCGGTGTCCATCGAGGGGCATGCCTGGTCGCATTGACATCAGCTATTCTGCAACACATATATCGTGTGTAGATAAAGCAAGAAATTGGAACAGGATCTCAAGCCCAAAGAAATCAAGCCTCCGATCGTAAATCAACAATGCGTGGTTTATTTATTTTCATGTGAACTGTGCGATGCAGATTATGTCGGCCACACAGCCCGACACCTTTACCAACATATTGCTGAACATAAAAACTCGGCGATTGGAAAACACCTTTTGGAAGCCCACTGGGACAAAAGCCTCCTCAACGAAAGCCAGTCTCGAATTCTCCGAAAGTAGTTCCAAGGGAAATTTGATTGCGTCGTCTATGAGATGCTAGGGACCTCAAGATACGAGGACGGGAAGGCCAGGACGGCAACGGCAGTGGACGCGGGAAACTCGCACGAGTCCCGTCGTGTCGCCAAAAACAAAATGCTTTTAAGCATTTTGTTCAAAAATGCTTAAAAGATGTGTATTAAAAAAAGATAAAAAAGATTAAAAAGATGTGTCTTAAAAGATGTGTATTTTCGTACAGGACGGCGACGTCAATAACTGGAGCTTTATAAAAGCACTTTACAAAACCAATGACATCCTTTCGAGACGGTAGAAATCATATCCTATCAAGCTTAAACGATGGTGAACAGATTCTTCGTGATATATATGAAGCAAACATCTAATATTAATAAAGAACTAGGAATTTCCGTATGAAGAAATCAAACGAAACAATCTGACCTGTTGACGTAAAAAAAAAAGGGAAAATCTCATTCGTAAAGAAGCAGTGGCTTTGCTTTTCGCAACCGGAGCGCCTATGAATCCTTTCGAGAATCCTGAGTTCATGTGAATATTTCAATTCCCTCAGTCTGCAATAGTATAAACAAGCAACCACAAACTACAGATATGTAAGTGCTTCAGGCGTTTTGGCACCAAAAAATTGCTACTGTCATAGCACGTCCACTTCTTCTTCGCTTGAACTTCGCGCTTTTATATTTGGACGTTTTCCCATGACAGACCGGCGAAGAACTTGGCGAAGAACTTACTTGCCGGATTGAAAAACTTGTATCCTTGTTTATTTATATGCCTGTCGAGTGTAGCTATTATCATTCTGTAAGCTGTCTGGTTCCAAGACAAGTCGTCACTATTTTGTCCTTTTACTTTAGAGCAGAACTTTTAGTTCGGCTTGCTCGTTTCCTCTATTTTGTTGGCGATATTTTTTTCTCTTCGCAAGACGTTTTCCGTACATTTAGCCAGAATGAGGTGCTAATAATTGTATTTGGTTTCTTAGAACTATATTTTAGGTGTTTTACTGTTGTTAAACCTAGCGAAAACCCCGGTCGTTGTTTTCGTCCGCGTCTATTGGTAATTTGCACTGGTGTTACATCTGAACTGCACTGCTCTCAGCCAATCAGAGTCGAGTAATTTTTTCATGTATATTATTAATAATGAAACAACATTCATCAAGTTCCGGGAATTATGAAAACACAACTAAAGACCGATCATTTGCTCCATAGATGCTTTCAAGACACTCGTTTTCAATTAATTTCCCCAGCTGTACTTACACTTATTTATTTCCTTTGCTTCGCTTTCGATCCGCTTGAACACTCGTGACAGCGACTGAAACACAGACGAACAGGCAAGGAATATTTTTATATTTTTTCCGAATTTCACGTATTTCTCCGGTACAATCAAGAAAAATGCGAACCTAATAAACATTCTCGTCAGTATAACTGAAAATAACCTCAATTACAACATTTGTCAAGCAAAAACAAGCGTAAAATACTCACGTTCTCGATACGACGGCAAATCGGGTGAAATGACGTCCTCGACGAGACGAGGACGGCAGGGAGATGAGTCGAGAGTTCTCGTGCTCATGCCTGGTTGTGCAAATTTACTTCCGCTAGCCGTCCTAAGCACCTCCCGCCCTGGTATCTTAAGGTCCCTGCTTTGTATAAAGGAACGTAACTCAAGCTTAAACATGGAAACTTACTCCATCCGTGCGAAACCCTTTGTTTGATTTAATCATTCTAATACATCTATTGAATTATTTGTTTACCTGCTATTTATACATTTTTATCAACTATTATTTTGACTTGATAATGACGTTAACTCAACGTTGAAACGTCGCAGTGACGTCGTCGTCTTTTAACAAACTTTCTCAATATGCTTTTAAGAAATATTTTATTGCAGTTCTTTTATATTTTAATGTTTCAAAAATCCCTTCTTATTCGTATTATTATTATTATTATTATTATTATTATTATTATTATTATTATTATGTTTTCTTACAAATGTCTTGCACACTTTTGCTTCGAACTCTTAGAAACTTCGTGACAACGACAAAAGCAAGTAGCATCAGATTTCTGTGTTCAATCTCTGTAAAGCCTCAGTTTACTTGTACCCGGAAGTGTCTGTTATCAGCCGAAAGAAAGAACTTCCCGTTTGGATATTGACGTCAAACCTGAAATCAGTGGGAGACCGGCGGCTAAACTCATGCTAGCCATTCAGCTACATGTTATCTGTAGAACTCAGTGTGAGGCTAATATAAAAGGACTAAAAGGTCGCGACGCTTCATAACAAAGAATAAATTTACTACATTCACTGACGTCACTTACTGTCTATAGACGGCACGAAGTTCAATACTTAATTAGTTGAGAAGCAGTGACGACCATATCACTTGCAGATTGCAGTTCTAAGTGGCGTACCAAGATAGAGCGATGAATTTTACTACAGAGGAAGTGTGGGACAATTTAACAAACCACCGAGTTCAAATTGTTCAAGAACTTCGCGTAGATCGAGCTCTTTTATTCGATTATTTGCGCAGTAAGGCAGTTTTCGACAAGGACGATTGTGAGATTGTGCTCGCTGAGAAGACGGACGAACGTAAGGCGAGCAAGCTATTGGACATTCTTGAAACTAAAGCGACAGAAGGACTGCAGCATTTTCTTGATGTTCTGCAGCTTTTAAATCCAGGCCTGTACGAGAAGCTAACGGGACAGAAAGCTACAGCAAGTAAGTACATAGGTAGAACTTTATGATGTTGCATGTTCATAGTTAGATCGTACAAATGGTGCAGGGTGCGGCGGGAACTTAAGCGCGTGAACTTGTATTTTGGGCAAACAGTTCTCTTTAAAACTTGAGTCAATGCGTTATAGAAACAGAACCACGATGAAATTATAAGAATTGCAAAACAAGAAAGGGGCGAGGTATATTGATTACATAACACAGTTTCTCATTGAAAGCCGGAATCCTAGTCCTGTATGCTCCTGCGCAAACGCTGTGTAATTGGGCTCATCTCGCGTTCTTCCGCCACGTGCCGAGCCACAAAGAGCGTCTGTGCGCGCAGGAGTCGAGAAGCCTGAGGTAGCTGGCATTCCTTAGCAACCAAGAAACTGTTTTGAAACTTGTTTTGAAACTTGTTTCTATTTTGGATAGAAGTATTACTAATACTACTACTGCTGCTGCTGCTAATCGTCCTCTCTTGGTTCTTTGGCAAACCTTTACATGCAGAGCAGGTATTTTAAATGCAAACAGCACCCACCAAAACTCCGTTGCATTTCACACACCAAACCAATATCGAACGGTGTAAACCAGTGTAGCAAAACAAATCGGCGTCTTTGAATTTCTCAAAACTTCCGTGCTTGTTTTCTTAGCGTAGGTTTTACATTTTTCTTCTTCTTGCAATTAGTCAAGTTCGGTTAATTTACGACTCATTGCAGTTTCTCAAGTAGAAGCAAGCAGGTTTGGGTGTTAAGGTAGTTAAACTCAAAAAGGCCCGTTGACACAGGCGATTTTTGACGCGATTATTGTCGCGCTTTTAATGCAACTTTTGTCGCGCTCGAGCTTGCAATAAAAATGGAGCAGAAATCACACGTGTATAAAAACTAGCAGCGATTATCGCAGAAGTTTCGAACATGTTCAAAATCCACAGTAGAAGTATTTAGGAAGTTTTTTCAATTTAAAAAAAAAAACATTTAACTCTCGCTCCCTCGCGTATCGTCAAGTGGTGCATTGATGCATGACATTTTCCGCTTCCCCGTTCCTACTCAACATTAAAGAAAGCTACAACTTCCATTCTAGCAAATTCTTTGTTAAAACGTGGCAGAGATTACCAAACTGATAAAGAAAACGGCAACAGTTCGAAAGTTATTATATAGAATCATTCCACAAAACGCTTTGTAAGCAAGTTCGCGAATTTATGCTTAGTGAACTAAACCTAAATCCACAGAACTACTTGATTTGAAATATTGTTTTTTAGCAAATTAAAAAAATTGATAGTATAAATAGAGGATATTACACAGTGGCGAGAAGATACGAATTTTATATTCGAATGGCAAAAATATCTCACGAATGAGTGCAGCGAACGACTGAGATATTGTTTTTGTCACGAGAACATAAAATTCATATCTTTGAGCCAACGTGTAATGTTCTTTTTATTATATAGACAAAACTATAGAAGCGAATCGAAAACGCAAGCCTTTAATATGTAAACTCTTGCAGCTCGGCGGCTGGAATTTCTTAAATATCTCTCATTTGGTCTACTTTGCAAGAAACAGTCCTTGAATTGTTTTAAGTCGTGTGAAGTTTCCTCCTTCGTGGTTGTATTTTCCTGCTCCTTGGTGAACGAAATTGGCGGCTTCAGAGAACTCATAATAACTTCTCCGTCACTCGCCATCTCTCGACCGGCGTTTGACACGTTTGGCAGTCGTGCAATGGCTCGAAAAGATGTCACTGATATACTCACTAGCCAGTTGTAATATGGTTAATAATGTTATCCGTGTGTTAACGTAAAACAACTTTGTACTTACTGTTAAGGGTTAGGTAAAATGAGAGCGTTTTAAAGATAGTCTGTCCTGAGATTGTAAGGCCGATTCAGAAAGGCTTTTGTGCATCATTCATGCAGAAAAATGCTTGTTATAACACACCTTACATTTACATCCCTTTTTTTATGTTAAACAGGAGAGAATCCCATCATAAATGAAGTCAGTCGCATGTCTTTCACAGGTAAAATTCAACAACTTTTATTTTCCACACATTCAGGTAATATGGATATAGAGTTCTCAGTAGTAAGGGTAACATTTTGGTATGCTGGTTGTTTGTTAGACAAAGCCGGATCAGTTTAACTGATTTTTTTTTATTAAATTCTGTTAACGTGTTTCGTCCTTTAGCACGCAAACTTGATACTGAGATTAGTCAGCATATTTGTAGTTTAGGTAAGCATATGATTGAATTTGTTCTTTCCACAGCCGACACAAACGTTGGCAATCGATGGATGTTTAATCTGAAAGTCAGAAGATTCCCAAAATCAATGAATTCAGTGGGCCAGGAGTTATAGTAACCCTGTGTAACTTGAAATACAGGCTTTGAATCAGTAACATGAGGCTAGTTTATCCATCTATAACAGCCTTCTGCGGGGGGGTACCGGTATGGAAATAGGATCGAGAAATAATTCTCTTTTTTTTCCGCACTTTCAGACCTTGACCCTGAACGTGATGTGGACATTCTCAGCAATCACTTGAAAAGGGCTGTGACAGACCTGCAAGAAATGACCCTCAGGTACGACCACTTGTTGAAAGAGAACCAACACCTTAATAGAAGTCTCAGTACAATGAGCACTGATCTGGATATGAGCTCCAAACGTTTGCAGTGTCTGGAGAGAGAGGCAATAAATGTGGAGGAAAGAGCGAGAGAAGCATGTAGCAACGCGGGAACTATTAGAGAAACGGCCCATCTTCAGATTAAAGAATGCGAGAAGGCCTTGAACGAGCGGCATGCTTACGTTGTTGCTCTGTTGATGAAGCTTTTGTCGACGGAAGAGGAAGCCAAAGAGTTGAGAAAGCAAGGGGAAGAAGGAAGGAAAAGAAATGAAGAGCTTATGTGCAAATTAAAAGAGTTGTCGCAGAATTTTGACCGCGAGCAGAGGCAGTCCTTTAAGATGTCACAAACGTTGGCCCGTCAGCAACGCAGTGTCAAAACGGTTGAAGACCTAACTAATCGATACCGAGAGCTTCAGTTCATCTCGCAAAAGCTACAGATGGAGAAAAACCAAGCGGTTTCTGAGCTAGACGAACTAAAAAGCTGGGCTGAAGCGTTAAAGGCACGTTACGATATCGTGGAGAAAGGAAAGCAGCAGTGCCAAGAAAACTACGAAAATATTGTCAGCGATTGTTCACTGCTCAAAAAGCAGATGCAAGAATTGCAATTCCAGCTTTCCGTTTCCCAGCGGCAAGAGGAATATCTCAAAGGGCAAAACGCCGAGCTCACTCGCCTTGCGAAAAAGTATCAAGATCAGCGAGACTTTTACGGGGAGGAGAGGAAAAAAGTCATTTCTGAGCGAGAAGAAGCCAGGAGAGAACGAGACGAGATAACTCAACGATACAGCGATGTCCTGAAAGAAAAAGACGAAGCAGTGAGAAGATTTCTACAGGAGTCCAGAGAGTTTGAATGTCAACACGAGTTGTACAGCGCTGAAATGCAAGCTTTGAGAGAACGAATGATACGAACCGAGGAGGAGTTGAAGTTTTTAAAGATGGAAAGAGAATTGTCCTTGAAGACCAAGCCATCATCAGCTTTGGTGAGTGATATATATTGTTCTTATCATGAATTTTTACTAGCAAATGTACCTCTCACGATATGAAAATTTTCTAAACTCTGACTGGTTAATAGTAGTTTAGGAGGCGCGGTGGCCTAATGGTTAGTGCGCTGGACTCCGGATCGGGCGGTCCGGGTTCGAACCCTGGCCGGGGCACTGCGTTGTGTTCTTGGGCAAGACACTTTACTCTCATAGTGCCCCTCTCCACCCAGGTGTATAAATGGGTACCGGCGAATTTACTGCTGGGGGTAACCCTGCGATGGACTAGCATCCCATCCAGGGGGGAGTAGAAATACTCCTAGTCGCTTCATGCTACGGAAACCGGGGATAAGCACCGGCCTGATGGGCCACTAGGCTCGTATGCAGACTTTACCTATTTGTCGGTTATATGGGGAGTCAAAAACGTTCGAATGGCACTTTTCCTAACATATTCTGAAGATTTCGTAAAACGTTTCTCCAAGGTAGCTAAAACTGTCCTCCAGTGAGGTTTACTGGGTAAATACCAATTTGAGGTCTCAAACTCTTGAACAATTTGCCAACTATCTAAGGTTGCAATGAAAACTTAGGGTTTTGAGAGCTGAATATCACTACCGTGAACTTCTACACGAACGGTAAGCAATTGTTAAGGATTCGTGTCTCAATATATCTGATATAGCTCTTTACATATTAATATGCTCTTCACAGGTTCATGAATCAGGTGACGACGAAAATTCAGCCGAGCTGCCTTTACTCAATATTGATGATGTTTTCTTGAGCAACGAGAATGGCGCAATCCAAGTTCCAGAGCTAAGTACCTCGACCGACATCATCAACAGCATTAAAAACCGGTTTTACCGGACAGCCCGGGATTCATCCTCCCTCGACATACCCGATAAACTGGATTCACAGATTCGTCTCGCGCTATGGTTGTCTCGCCTGCCTTATCAAGCCTTGACCCCCATGGCTTGTTCTACGCGGAGTAAAAGCCCGCTCAGCGAGCTTTCTTCAGAGTCTCCACCCACCAGCGAATTTAATTTTAATTTGCCAGTTCCTGTCTCAGTCGAATGTGACGTCAGAGAGGAGCCACAAGAAAAGCGTAAAGACTCGGAAGAAAGCAGAGAACAAATGAAAGTCGATCATCCTGATGAACGGAAAGCAGAAATCCTAGGCTCTCCCTACGTTATTGATGATAACATTACTCCAGAACGCCGTCCAAGGGCTTTTGCTTTTAGTAGGTCCAGGACTCCTCAAAAGTAACAAGAATTTCTTTGGTTTTTCTTTTTAAGTTCAATGATTGGTTACAAATACTCGCTGCACCTATTTAACCCATAATTTTGTGATTTGCAATGTTGTGTCCAAGTTTTCAGCAAGAACAGCGCACCGAATTAAATGACTACCAGTGATAAAAAAACCTCATAACCTCTTTTGTGCCCTGGCATGAAGGAAATTCTCAAATTCAAAAATTGCTAGAAGTTATTGGCTTCAAAGAGAGTGAAAATGTAAAGCCCCGGCCAAGAGTTCGCAAAATTTCAACACAACATATCACAACATTTTTTGGGTCATGTCGTGAGATGTTGTGAAGGAGCTGGCCAAACGCACGCAACATTTCAACGCAACATATCGCAACATTGTTGGGCTCAACATGTTGCACACGTTTGGCCTCCCTGTTACAACATGTTGCAATATGTTGGATGGCACTTTGAAATAGCAAATCGAACTAGTGCGCACGCTACGGCGCAACAATGTTGCAGGAACGTGCGAGTAAAATTTGACCATTTTCAAACTTGAGCCAACACCACGCAACATGTTGTAACAGGGTGGCCAAACGTGTGCAACATGAAATGTTGCGAGCGTTTGGCCGGGGCTTGAAATCTAAATTTTGAAGCGTGCTATCTTCCTTTTGAAAGGGGGATTTTAAAATTCACTTTGCCAAGGCATAATAGAGTACACCAAGTTTATGTTCCATGCGAGTCAACTCCTGAAATTTTTTATTTGCGTAAGCAACTTAAGCGCGCTGGCATAGACCGTAAATCTCTAAGTCAATTTTATTGTGCATGCATTCGTTCCGTTCTAGAATATGCATGCCAGGCTTTCCATTCCACCTTGCCAGCCTATTTGTCCGACCAAATAGAGAGGGTTCAGAAAAGAGTCTTAAGGATTCTGTTCTCAGAGGTTTCGTATAGCAAGGCCCTGGAAGAAGCGGGTTTAAAAACACTCTTTCATAGACGTGAGGAGTTATGTAGTGTTCTATTTTTAAAAACTAATTGTGGAGAGCGATGACCAGCATAAACTAGCTGGCCTGCTGCCCGCGCGCAACGACAATGACAGATATAATTTTAGGAATAGGCGTATGTTTTCAATTCCTCGTGTAAAAAATTAAAAATTTAGAAATACTTTTATAATGCACTATGCAGATAAGCAACAATTATAAATAGAACTTTCATACTCGATTCAATGTATTTTGTCATTATATGACAGTTATTTTCTTATGATATAGTTAGAAATTTTATAAGTTTGAACTCGTAACAAATGCACGTAACACAAGTAATTCAGCTTGTAGCTGCCAGTTGTGATTTTAAATAAACGATTTATCAATCTAAATTCTATATCGGCGGAGAGAACTTGGACGAAAATGCAGGCTTTGCCACTTCCGAAGACCTTTCGAGTCAATATTTACAACAACGTGCGCTATAATATTCAAAGCTGCGAATCTAATTATGATAGTGTGCTACGTTCCAGCGCACGGGACACAACGCTAAGAACAATAACGAGCAATTACTTATTCAAAGAACTTTAAAGAAATACATGCTCATGAATATTTCGATTGTTGTCGGCTTCAGACGTCACAGTTTGTGCATGTTCTTCAAATAAATACATACATAATGAACGGTATCACGAGAGGTTTTTTAGGTTTTTGTGTAAACTATGCTAGAATTATAAAAGTGCACTCACTGATCAACAAAATAACCTTTAAACGACAAAAAAGGATAAATTCACTCGCTAAGTTGTGAAAAACAATAATCAATGGTGTTTTTTAGTGGTTTTCCTCGAAGTGACACTGTCAAACTTGAGAACATCGGTCCGAGGTTTTCAAGTTTTAGACCACTCAGTTTCCTACCCGTCTGTAGCCACACAAGTTTTAACAACTTTCGTGACCAGTAGAGTGCATTTGAACAAGGTTAGGCAAGTATAAGTGGATTTCCAATTAATACCAACACCTTCGTTGGATTTTCACTGAAGTAGCACTAAATCCTGGTGAGACTGCCCCTTTAAGTGCAGGTGGAGGTTTTTCCAGTACTGACAGAGTGGAATATAAAGCGTCGTTCGCCCTAAATTCAGTAGGTGCGTGCATGTTGTTTATATTTCTATGCCGTTGGGTTTTACAATACCAGAGCAGTTTTTAATTGAGTGTTGCAAGACGAAAACCAAAGTAATTACTCTAGCCTATCACAAAGGACACAGACAATCCAGTGATCTAAAATCAAACCTTGGAAGCGAATACATGTAGCCGCAGCGAAGCATGGGAAACGTACGCGAGCGAGTCACGATTGGTTTTGGTTAGATCAGAAAGTGGCGCAAGATTTTTTAACCAATTACTGAGCGTAGTTCGATAGAAACAACTTGCAACTGACTAAAATTTGCTTGAGCATTTTACCAAGTACCGGTTTTCATTTTGCCAAATTAAACGAGGTAATAGCACCTTTGTTTCAAACCAAACACAAAATTATTGGCCAACAGTAGACTGTTTATCAACAGACAGTGAGAATTTAGCGACAGGCTTTGTTCAAATTGCCAAACTGTTAATTGCGCTTCAAAATTAAACGTCAGCCGTAACTTGCAAAGCAAATTTGAATTTTTAAGCATAATTCCCAGTTTGGCGATTTGAACTAAGCCTGTTGTTAATTTTTCACAATCTTTTGATAAGCAGTCGACCAGAGGGCAACTATTTCTCCCTTCCTCGAAACAGAGGTGGAATTATTCCTTTTTATATGGGAAAAATTAAAACCGGAACTTGGCAACTTGCTCGAGCAAATTTAAACTGAAAGTTGCAAGTTGAGTCCAGCAAACTGTCAGTCAGTACTGGAACATTGCACCACACATTGCAGAGCTCCCGTCAAAAGAACATCCGGTTTGACTGTAATACGCCCGTTACTTTTGACACGACCCCGTCGAGACTGTTCACGTAATGCTACTTAACTGATGTTTAGCACCAATTTTAAATCAATTTCAAAACTTTTTAGATCAGTTTTAAAACCTTTTATCTCCAAATTGTATAATAATTCACCAGGAAAACAAGCGCTATTTTTCTTCTTCTTTCTCCTTAATTTAGAACATTCTGGTGCAACTGAATAAGTACTCAAAAAGTATGAAATATTTTACTCTTCGCTTTTTGCTTTTAAAAGTTTTTTAACTTTTGGTAAACACTGAGAATTCTGCGAAAGACATTTACCATTCAAATTATTGCCATTCTACTTGTAATGTAAAAACGAAATAATTAAGCACGTGTAAAGAGTATTCTGAAAACTTTGAAGAATTCGACTCCTTAAGCTTGCGAAGTAACTCTTCATTCCTCTTTCTTCCTTCTTCCACTTGCTTTCTCAACTCTTTGGCTTCCTCTTCCGACGATTTCATCGACAGAGCAACACCGTAAGCATACCGCTCGCTCATGCAGTTCTCACAATCTTTTGCGGATACCTTAATACCTGATTAAAATCAAAGAAAGCATATTTTATTATTATAACTATTTTTTTGAGGCTCCCTAAAATTTTAAAGAAATCGAAAAATAAATTAAAATGTTATGAGAAGTCTTGTGACACGAGTTCGTTGCACTTAAAACTTCTTTTAAAACTTTGCAATCATGTCACCTGAAACGTTTTCCTGCCATTAGCTCCATTCTTGTACTGCAGTTCTTATAATTTCAACATAGGTCTGTTATGATAAAGCATTATATGGCTCGGGTTTTACAAAGAAACTGTTTGCCCGAACTATTAGCCCACGTTTAAGTTCCCACCCTTGTAACATTTGTACGATCTTAATATAAACATGTTACAAATATTTTTACTTACTTGCTGTAGTTTTCTGCTCCGTTAGCTTCTCGTACAGGCCTGGGTTTAGAATCCATAGAACATCAAGGAAATGCTGCAGTCCTTCTGTCGCTTTAGTTTCAAGAATGTCCAATAGCTTACTTGCCTTTCGTTCGTTCGTCTTCTCAGCGAGCACAATCTCACAATCGTCCTTGTCGCAAATAATCGAATAGAAGTGTCCGATCTACGCGAAGTTCTTGAACAATTTGAACACGATGACATCTTAAATTCTCCCACACTTCCTCCACAGTAAAATTCATTGCACTACTTCAACATTCATCGAGAAAGGTCACAGTTTAGTCACTTTAAAAAAAACTAAACATTTATCATGTTTTTGTGGTATCCAAGCACTATCTGTGACTCGGAAAAACGGTTAACTGTCCATTTGCACCATTCCCATAGGAGTTTGGTATTTTGAGCCATTTGCAAAAAAGGGTTAGCTGTTGCGTGCGAGAACAATGAAACTGTAACACTTCTAATGGATAAATTTAGCTCGGCAATTCACTCCCCTCAGAGGCTTATTTCTGTTGCATTACAAAAATTAGTCATAGTAAAAAGGAAGTACTTGCCAGTGTACATTTAGTTGTAAAGGAAAGATCTAGTGAAACACTGCACGAGCATTGGAAAAAGAAGCAATTAAGGTGTCTCTCTACAGTTTTTTCTGGACCATACCAAACATTTTCATTTGGCCGTTTAGCAAACTTCCCGGACTCGAATCGATGTGAAATTTATACCAGATATTGGAATTGGATTGAACTTTGATATAATTTATTTTTTAGGAAAATCGATATTTCCATGGCAACGATAAACAGAAAAACTAGATATCAGTTAAACTTGAATTCTACGCGAATAAGATTTGACGTAGAAAAACTAACACCAGTATCTGAAACTATGGTGTACTGCACATCAAATACACAAGAATAAAAAAATCTGTATGTTTGATTTCGAATAAATCGAAAATATATGTCAAACCATGCTTTTTGCATTATAATGATAAACGGACCGATTTGAAGACACTGCTTTGATGAAATTATTTCGAAATAACACCAAAATGTGTATTTAACTTATCTTTCGTCGCCGTGAAAGTTTAGTTGATTTTCGTTATCGCGATCCCGAGAATTGGATTTTTTCATACGGTCACTACCAATGCAATTTTTGGTAAATTTTCTTCTTTTAGCGCTTTTTCGAAAATCTCCAAAACGGCTCCAACGATTTTTTTAAAACTTTCACAACACATGCTTGATAATGCAAACAATTGAATTCCAAAGTTTTATTAACGTTGATTTACTGGAACACGTCCAAAGTTATCCTTAAAGAAGGCGTTCGAACCGACGAAAAAGTTGCGTTACAAATTCAGCTTTCGCAATTTATGCTAAAATATTCAAATCAATGTTTTTTACATTCCATCTTGATAAATACAGTTCGTTGCTATTGTTTTCAATATTGTGTTTTTTCCCTCACTCTTTTGCTCGCTCGATGGAATGTAAAAAAACATTGATTTGAATATTTTAGCATAAATTGCGAAAGCTGAATTTGTAACGCAACTTTTTCGTCGGTTCGAACGCCTTCTTTAAGGATAAATTTGGACGTGTTCCAGTAAATCAACGTTAATAAAACTTTGGAATTAAATTATTTGCATCATCAAGCATGTGTTGCGAAAGTTTTAAAAAAATCGTTGGAGCCGTTTTGGAGATTTTGGAAAAGCGCTAAAAGTAGAAAATTTACCAAAAATTACATTGGTAGTGACCGTATGAAAAAATCCAATTCTCGGGATCGCGATAACGAAAATCAACAAAACTTTCACGGCGATGAAAGATAAGTTAAATACACATTTTGGTGTTATTTCGAAGTAATTTCATCAAAACAGTGTCTGCGTCTCGGTCCGTTTATCATTACAATGCAAAAAGCATGGTTTGAAATATATTTTCGATTTATTCGAAATCAAACATACAGAATATTTTTATTCTTGTATATTTGATGTGCAGTTTGCCATAGTTGGGGCAGTGGCTAGACTCTAGACTCTACTTGGAGTGGCTAGACTCTAGACTCTACTTGGAGCCGGTCTAGAATGGAGCAGTAAGGCGACTCCTTCCCTCCACTAGCCTTGGGTGAGCACCTTGGGCAAGTGCTAGTACGCCCGGAGCCTCCCGCACCAGGGATACGGTTTGTGACTTTGTCACTTCTTTTGGGCGGATGAGCCTCTAGTAGGTCAACGGCCAACACCGGCGGATCTGACGGTCAACTCGGCATCAGTTTCCGGCAGCAAGTTGCAACGAGTTGTTCCTGCGGCCATCCCAGCTATGCTGGGTTGTCGACAAACAGGACCTCTCGCCAAGGGACATTACCCTCGCGCCAGGTAGTGTCGTCATCAGTGGTGCAGCCTCACAGTTTTTATGGATAGTCAATCTAGTATTGGAGCTATGGCTACCGCATTCGGGGGAACCGATGCGCCACCCAGTGCGGCAGTGGCGAAAAATGGACGAAGACCGCATTCGGCTACTATTTCCAGAGCAATCGACAATCGTCAGTTTCTGTCTTCTAGAAAGCAAGCTCTAACCCTTGGAGCTTGGAATGTCCGTACTACCAATGACGGCGATGGTTCTCTAAGACCAGAGCGAGCCACAGCACTCATTTGTCGTGAGTTGGAGCATGCTAATATCGATATCTGTGCTTTAAGTGAAGTCCGACGTCCCGGCACCGGTAACATTGTAGAAAGGAGCCATACTATTTTCTGGAGTGGGGGAAGTGAGAGAACAGCCGGTGTCGGTTTTGCAATTTCCAACAGACTTGCAACGCAAGGGATTTGTCCAACACCAGTCAACGACAGGCTTATGCAAATGCGTGTTCCATTGGAAAGTGGTAACTACCTCACCCTTGTTAGCGTATATGCTCCTACCATGCAAAGAACATCTGAGGAAAAAGAGGTATTCTACGAAAAGCTCCGTTGTTGCCTTCCTCCAGCTCAGAACGACCCTCTTATTATTCTGGGCGATTTCAATGCTCGTGTGGGTCAAGATTACAAATCCTGGCCTGATGTTATCGGTAAGCACGGTGTTGGAAAACTGAACTCGAATGGTCTCATGCTCCTTGAGTTTTGCACTCGGTTGCAGCTAAGTGTCATGGGCACAATGTTTCAATTAAAGGATAGCTTGAAGAACACGTGGCAACACCTCCGCTCTAAGCACTGGCACCAACTCGATCATGTGCTAGCCAATCAAGCTGCTAAGCCTTTTATCAAAGTAACCAAAGTCAATCAAGCTGCGGACTGTTGCACTGACCACAAGCTGCTAGTGTCTAATTGTGCCTTTCCTTTGAAGCGCAAGAAGAATATCTCAAGACCCCCGAAAAAGCTAGACACTCGTCTCAATGACGATAAGAAGGCGAAACTCGTTCAGTTTTTAGATGAGAAAATCCCCGCTTGTAAAAACGACTTCGAGGAATTGCAAGATATTCTTCAACAAGCTGCAAACCACGTGTTCGAAAAGAAAAAAAGAATCCAGAATGACTGGTTTGATGATCAAGATGACGAAATTCGAAACTTACTTCAAGACAAAAGCCTAGACAGGCACTCGTTAAGAACACGTATCAGACAAATCAAGGATGCATGGTTTCAAAAGAAAGCTGAAGAAGCTGAGCATTTTTCTCAAACAAAAAATCTACGAGAGCTCTATGCTACCTTGAAAGCAGTCTATGGCCCTAGATCAAGAAATTCTCATCCCGTTCGCTCTAAAGATGGCATTCTTTTGGCTGATCCTATGGAAGTCAAGGGTAGATGGGTGGAGCACTTTAGTGATTTGCTAAACCTCCCTAGTGATGTTGACTTAAAAATCGTGGACGAACTTGACCAATTACCAATCATGCAGGCTATGGATGATCCTGTTACAGACCAGGAGCTGGAAAAAGCCATTTCAAACACCAAACTTGGGAAGAGCCCTGGTTCTGATGGTGTCCTTCCAGAAGTCATTGTTTATGGTGGTCGCTGTCTGAGAGCTTTTCTTCTCATCCTATTTAATATCATTTGGGCGTCTGAAATGATTCCTCAAGTGTGGAAAGATGCAATTATCACCATCTTATTTAAGAAGGGTGACAGAAGCGAATGTGGAAACTACAGGGGGATATCACTACTAAGCGTCGTGGGAAAAATATTCGCAGATATCATCTTGCAAAGACTACAGCTGCTTGCGGAATTTATATATCCCCAGTCCCAGTCAGGGTACCGAGCTGGTAGGGGCACTATTGATGGCATATTCACTCTTCGTCAGCTTATGGAAAAGACCAGAGAGCAACGTAACAACATGTATATAGTCTTTGTAGACTTTGAGAAAGCTTTCGACACTGTCAATCGTGAACTTCTCTTTTCGATCCTAGGCAAACTAGGATGCCCACCAAAGTTCATGAGAATAATAAAGAAGCTATATTCTGATTCTCATGCTAGGCTAATCGTAGACGGAGAGCTAACTCAAGCATTCGAATACAACTGTGGTGTCAAGCAAGGATGTAAGTTAGCACCAACTCTATTTGGCATCTATGCGGCTGTCCTGCTCTGGTTGGCCTTTAAGAAAATTGGACACACCTGCAGCATCCAGATAAGATTCCGATTTGATGGTAATCTCTTCGATCTTCGCAGGCTCAAAGCAAAAACAAAAGTCCTTACGGAATTCATCAGAGAAGCACAGTACGCCGACGATATCGCCTTATTCAGCGATACCCCAGAAGGTCTGCAGTCTTTACTTACATCGTACAATCAACTTGCTAAGAGAATGGGGATGCGCATTAACACGAAAAAGACGGAGACTATGTGTATTGGTAATACTGCCGACTTTTATGTTGATGGCATAAAGCTGGTCAATGTCACTCACTTTAAATACCTTGGTAGTATCCTGTCAAGTGACTGTTCAATGAGAGCTGAGCTCACGTCTCGTATACAAGCTGTGTCATGTGCTTATGGTCGCCTTCGAAAGAGAGTTTTCGACTCACGAGATCTCACTGTATCAACCAAGATCGCTGTTTATAATCAATGTCTAATGCTTCTCTTATTGTACGGTAGTGAGTCATGGACTGTCTATCAGCATGAAGTTAGAGAACTTCGTACTCTGCAACAACGCCATTTGCGCCTAATTCTCAAGATCAGGTGGGACGACTATATAAGCAACGAAGATGTCCTCCGTCGCGCAAACGTAGATGACATTGAAACCAAATTAGTCAGAAGTCGTCTCCGCTGGCTTGGGCACCTCTGCCGAATGGACGATGACAGAGTGCCTAAGCAGCTGTTATTTTCAGAGCTAGAACACGGATCTCGCCCTTTCGGTCGTCCTAAACTAAGATTCAAGGACATTTTGAAAAAAAACCTCAAAATTGGAAGCGTTCTTGAAGCGTGGTGCTACTATGTACATAACAGAAAGGAATGGAGGGCTATCACGGATAACATCTGCACGTCATACGACAAAAGAAGATATGAAACATACTCAAAACGAAGGGATGCTCGCCGTAAAAGGGCGAAAGACAGTTAAATATAAACTGTGTTATACCCGTTCGCGGGTGCAGGCGCTTATACTTGCCATAGTTTCAGATACTGATGTTAGTTTTTCTACGTCAAATCTTATTCGCGTAGAATTCAAGTTTAACTGATATCTTGTTTTTCTGTTTATCGTTGCCATGGAAATATCGATTTTCCTAAAAAATATATCATATCAAACTTCAATCCAATTCCAATATCTGGTGTGAATTTCACATCGATCCGAGTCCGGGAAGTTTGCTAAACGGCCAAATGAAAATGTTTGGTATGGTCCAGAAAAAACTGTAGAGAGACACCTTAAACAACAACAAAAACAAAAGGGATACTTATAAACTCCCTTGATGACGATTCGTGCGATATCGGTTTTTCAAGTGAAATTTAACGTGGAATTCACGAGTCAGGTAATTGATTTTCCTTGAATCGCATAACCTTTTAAAAATGAAAATGTGGTGAATGTTGCGAATTTTAGTGCAGCCTCACTTTCAAGTCACAATACCGCGCTGAATACCCTCGCATCTCTAGCCAATCAGAGCGCGAGAATTCTTTGACCTATGCGATTCTAGCGAAAAGTACTCAATAGGTTAAGTGCTAATAGCTAGGGTACAGCCGGCCGACAGAATACCTGGAATGAGTCCAATTTTAAGGTCAGGTGTGCACAAAAATAACTAATTACTAAGCATTGTGTGATGAAGATCCGCTAAGCAATGTAATTGCATCTTTCGACCTGCATGCCTGCACTCAAAACACATAGCGGATTTCTATAAAGAAGGCCCCATCGAACCTCTGCGTAGGAGAGAGTTCTGACGTCGCAACGTGAACTCAACTCGCGTTGAAACAATTCCGTACACGCGTGGGTCCTTACTCGGTGTTGTGCGCCCAAATCGAGCAATTGAACCACCAAATGTGTCGAAATAAATGACTTTTATGTTTTAAGATGGAAGTACGTTGAATCACGTGGATATGCTGGCAATAAACTCCGTTTCATATCAAGATATGACTGATTATAACCCACTAAAATATATAAACCTTTTTCTGGCTTCCTGGAATATCAGAGGATAATGCCCTTAGCTGAAAGATTGTCTGAAAAGTGAACAGTTGGCCGAGAAGAGAGGCATCGAGGAAAACTGTGAAATTTTGAGGACGTTATCCTCCAATACCGCAAACTGCCGCTTATAAACCCTACAGGGGCCGGAGCGCGGAGAGGCGGCTGTATTCGCAGGCTACTTATACAGCTTCGTAAGGGGTTTTGGTTGGGATTATTAACGGAGGAGCTTACATCCGGACAGGGGGGAGGGGGCGCTTATAAGCGGAATAAAAAAAAAAACGTTTTCAAATGAGACACAGCAGTGTTGATCGAAATACGTCACTCAGCAGCGGTGGGTATAACCTGATTGAAAATTAAACAAGAGGAAATATATATTTTTTGTTTTTACAATGTTGCCTCTCGCACAGTAGCTTTATTGTCGGTACTCTTTTCTAAACAAGTGCTAGTCTGAAATGTCATCCGTCCTCTCTTCCTTACCCCCCAAAGGAGGGGCGCGGGCGAGCCCGCGCCCCTCCTTTGGGGGGTAAGGAAGAGAGGACGGATGACATTTCAGACTAAACAAGTGCCCATAATAGACCTGTTAGCCCTCTCCAACTGTTTCATCTTAGCCAATCACCATCGAGGCATTGCTAAACAAAACCCAATCAAATTAATAGTAGTAAAAACTCTTCCCATATTTGTCTGTTTTCAATATTTTGAAGGTTAGTTTTGATTGGCTAAGTTGTTGGAAAGGAATTTTGGGCTCTGACAAGCAGAAGCCCGGGAGCTTTGGGGCCACACATACGTATAAAGCTTATATACAAGGGAGTACCCTCCCATGGGGAGCAGAAGTTGGTGTGGCGGATCTAGAAACGTAAGCCGCTTGGAGTTGCAATTAATATATTATTCCATATCCAAAATTCAATATAAATGATCTAATTTACCTTTTGAATGTTACCTTTTTAGCTACATTTTGGGTCAAAAAAATAATTAAGCTATATGGTTAATTATTTATAGTCAATTAACTGACAACTGACAAATGGCCATAATTTTAACTGACAACTGATATTTTTAATCCCCCAGCCAGGTCCTCCTAGGGGATTCGAGGACTGGGCTAAGCCCTAGAACTAAACAGTTTAAAGGAGTCCCCGCTCCATCTTTCTGACCAGAGTGTAAGCTTAAATAGCTTCTTCACTAAAGAGCATCTAATGTCATCTCTCGCCAGCGACCGACAAACTACGGGCCGAACTATCGTAGGAGTTTAGTTAACCTCAAAAGAAAAAATCACTTTACGGAGAAATGCGTTCTTCAGGGGCCAGCGTAGTTTCTCTTGTAGAAACCTGCTATAACCCTCGCCGAATCGGGATGGTGTTCCTCACTGACGGAATTCTACGTTATGCCCAACGCACGTTTTTAAAGCGATAACGACGTGTTTTGGACCGATCAAGATCGTACGCCCTTGGACGGTGCACTGGGGTAATGTTGTCATCAATGACGTACGAACAACCATGTGACTCTTCTTTCCATTCATCCAGGCTGTCGACTTTCATTGGCATTTCCAGACTCTCTTGTTTGCTTTCTTCCCAGTTGTTCTGTTGTTTCGCTGGTGAGTCTACCCTGGTGTCACATGTAGCTTCGGCGGGAACTGGCAAATTAAAGTTCAATACGTTGGTGGCTGGAGAGAGCTCACCGAGCAGGCTTTTACCAGGCGAAGAACAAGCCATAGAGCTCAAGGCTTGAAAAGGCAGGCAAGACAACAACTGGGCAAAACGAATCTGTGAATTCCTGTTTTTAGGAATCTTGAGGTAAGGGGAACCCTGAACCGTCCGGTAAAACCGGTTTTTAATGCTGTCAACGATATCGGTCGAGGAACGGCTAAACTCTATAACTTGGATTGCGCCATCTCCGTTGCTAAAGGAAACGTCATCGTTATCACCATCATAGCGTGAAGGCCACTCGGTTGAATTCTTGCCTTCGCCTGATGCTTGTTCCTATTGAAAAAACATTTTTATATTATTACGGACGACACTAAAGTTTTCAAGTTCCTTGAACTCTAAGCAAAGGGAGGGGGTTGGATGGGAAGAGAGGCGGGGGTGGTACTAAAAATATACGGGGAGGCTTCGCCCCAATGTTCAAACTCTTGCCCCATCATATACCATTTCTTTCAGAAAAGGTAACCCTTTCGTGTCTTTCTTATGCCTTCGATAGAAAATGGTATGCCTTTCACATAAATACAGAGGGGAGAAAATCATACACAAGCTTGAGCTGAGGGGTTACTGTATCTTTTCTCTTGACTTTGTTTTTTCTGTTCGAGATTTTTGGAAGTACCTATTAAATACCAAAATAACAGTTTCCCCTACCCTTTTGGTACCTACTGTTTTATGTACCTCCAACCTGGAAAAGGTACCTTTTTCGTGTGGAGCCTCCCCGTATAACCCCTCTATCTCGCACAACTTTTCTTTTCCCTTGGGAGTTCGAAATAGCGGGGTCCTACTGTACTTTTTTATTGCAACCTTACATAGTTGGCAAAATGTTTTAACTCTGTTTGGTCTTTATTTCAGTTTAACAGTTACTTTCAAGAAATTTAGGTCTTTCGTACAGTGTTACAGCAACAAAATCAAAATTCACGGGAAGTTTTGACTATTCGGCTTTTTGAACCCGCGTTGTACCTCGGAAAATCTTCGAACAGCTTCGAAGACCTCGAAGATCATCGAAATCTTCGGAAATCTTCGCAAAGTTTCGAGTCATTCTCGTATTTTACGAAGTGAGGTCTGAATGTATCTCAAAGCCATCCTGGGAAACACTCAGTAACCTGATATATGTACACCATCAGCTAGTCAGAAATGACAGGTTTTGTATATCATGAGAGGAACAATTTTTCGACAAATTCATGATAAGAACAATATAGAGTCACTCACCGAAGCTGATGACTTTATTTTCAAGGACAATTCTTTTTCCATTTTTAAAAACTTCAACTCCTCCTCAGTTCGTATCAGTCGTTCTCTCAAAGATTGCATTTCAGCGCAGTCCAGCTCGTGTTGACATTCAAACTCTGTGGATTCTTGAAGAAATGTTCTCACTGCTTCGTCTTTTTCTTTCAGGACATCGCTGTATCGTTGAGTTAACTCGTCTCTTTCTCTCCTGGCTTCCTCTCGCTCGTTAATGGCTTTTTTCACGAGACGAGTGAGCTCGGCGTTTTGCCCTTTGAGATATTCCCCTTGTCGTTGAGAAACGGAAAGCTGAAATTGCAATTCTTGCATCTTTTTCCTGAACAGTGAACAATCCATGACAATATTTTCGAAGTTTTCTTGGCACTGCTGTTTGTTTTTCTCCAAGATATCGTAGCGTGCCTTTAACGTTTCAGCCCAGGCTTTGAGTTCATTTAGCTCAGAAACCGCTTGGTTTTTTTCCATCTGTAGTTTTTCTGAGTTGAACTGAAGTTCTTGATATTGATTTGTCAGGTCTTCAAATGTTTTAATATCGTTTTGTTGGAGCGCTATGGTTTCTGACATCTGCAAGGACTTCCTTCGTTCTTGGTCAGAATTGCTCCACAACTCTTTTACCTTGCACATGAGCTCTTCATTTTTCTTCCTCCCTTCTTCCACTTGCTTTCTCAACTCTTTGGCGTCCTCTTCCGTTGACAAAAGCTTCATCAAAAGAGCAACAACTTCAGCACACCGCTCTTTCATCTGAAGATTGGCAGTTTCTTCAATTACTTTCTTTTGGCTGCATGCCTCTCTCGCCCTCTCTTCGGCTTCTCTTGTCTGTCTCTGCATGCTCTGCAAACGCTTGGATTTTAAATCCAGATCAGTGCTCATTTTACTGAGGCTTTTATGAAGCTGTTGGTTCTCTTTCAACAAGTGGTCATACCCGAGGGCCATTTCTTGCAGTTCTGTGGCAGCCCTTTTGAAGTGATTGCTGAGAAATTCACGTGGTGGATCAATACCTAGAAGTGAAAAAACATTTATTATACCAAAATGAAATTTCTAATACTCAGTCGACTTGAGTTCTCAGATTCTTGTGTTTGTCGATAAGTGCCCTGGAACGGACACAGTAAGAAGCCACCCACATTTTCCTGGGCACCTGGTATGGTGACTTAATCATTAATACATCTCCTCAGTAAGTGATTGTGGAGGCAGGGTATATGATGAAATGTTGTTAGCGCGTTGTACATGAGAACTGGGGTGCTTACCATTAGTCGAAAGGAACCGGTTGGGATGAACATTGCAAAATGGTAAGGGATTTTCCAAAATCAGCAAACCAACCGAAAGACATGGCACTTACCATTTGAAATTCTGTTTCCTGTTATTGTTTTCCATTGATGAGAGACTGGAACTGGGATATCGTGCAAATGGTAAGGAAATTTTCGACGTTTCGTTCCGAACGGAAAAAGAGGAGTACCTCTGGAGGAAGTCCACAATTTCCGAACAGATTTTCCGGAAAATTACTGTTCCATTTGACTCTCAACCGAAATTTCCGGATTTTTTGGCTAAATGGTAAGCACCCCTGATGTGTCGAGCTCTCGACCTGGTTGTTCAGAGCTAAGCTAATCCAGAATAAGAGTCGGATAAAAGAGAATTTCGATTTTAGTTCTAAAACTTTTCATAAGGTTCTCTGTCTACATTTTGTTCTTTACTTCACTTTTTTACAGTAAAAAGAAAAAATAATAAGAACTTAAGTAAATAAACAAGTAAAGAAAGAAAGAAACGAAAAAAGTAATTATTATTGAAAGAACAATTACTAAAAGTATTTCACTTGAACGCCTTTCCATTTTATACTTCATAGGCTGATCGGACAGCTAAAAAGGTTAAATGAATTTCATTGCCCAATATTTCGGTTAGACAAAACTAACCTTCTTCAGGGACTGAAAAAACTAAGTAAAAATGGAAATAGACGGTCACAATATTTGAAACGATGCTAGAACAAAGGGATGAAATTTGATTGGTAGACAAAAATAGAAAGAAGAGACGTGTACAATAAAAGTTTGCGGTCCCTTGCTGTTCCAAGCTGTAAAACCATTGCGCTTTAAACGTTTGTATCTATACACTGTTTGTTAATTTTAAATCCACCTCCCGGTAGGTGGCTAACAACTACACGTTCATGTGCTGCGCGGGCCCAGAATTAATAATGCGTTGCAATTTACCTGTCAAAGACTTGTCCATGTTGTCACTGACATCATTGATTATGGGATTCGCTCCTATGATTAAAATGAAAAACCCGCTGTCAGCTGTGATGTATATGTTGTGGTTTAAATTTACTTTTAGCTTTAAATTTTTCAAACCAGCTTGATTTTGAATTGTTGATGGCCGACGTTTTGACAACCTGAGCGGAAGTCATCTTCAGATTCGGGTCGCCCACTACCTCGCGAAACGAGTTACTTCATTGGTTCTTAAAACAATAGATAACAGGTCATAAGAATGCCCCTAGCCCTGAATAACAATAGAGGTAGTGTTTACAGCGGGCGAATGAAAATAGAGGTTCCAGAGAGGTAGTGTCTTTCTGTCAGATTCAAGTGAAAAAGTTTAATGTCAGTCGATGATGTTATAACACTTGTCCGTTGAAACTAATTGGTCAGTTTTGCCGTGATATTATTGGCTGTGTTGTGGTTTAAATTCATCTTAGGTTTAAAATTTTTCAAGCCAGTTCGAGTTTTATTTCCCTTTGTTTCAGATTATGATAATGAACATGAGACAATGAAAACAGTTCTTTTCGTTACTACTCTCACCTGGGTGATGACAGTATATGAAGAAATGATGCTTCTGGGTTCAAACCATTAACTATGACAGTTATTATTAAACAAATTACCACAATGCCCACTGTCTGTTCCAGGCGTTTGGTTTGTTGGGGAACAGCGAGAAGAACTGCGAGTGAAAACCAAAAAGTCGGAGAGACACGGCGACGCGCTCCCTCGCCCCAAACCCCTCGCTATTTTTTAACCGTCACCGTCAGTCTGCGCCAGATCCCAATGTTTGTGCTGCTCCCCAACAAACCGAACGCCTGTAACATGCTACGACGCCCATATGGGGCCAGGATAACCTTGTTATCTGTCATCCGTAAGGACGACATGTGGTTGAGGGGAATCTTACAAAGCGCTGCGCAACAAGAATTTTACTCAGTAAATGGTTTGAACCCAGGAGTATCAGTAGTTCGTAAGGTGTGATCGTCCGGGTGAGAGTAGTTCTGAGAAGAGCTGTTGTTGGTGACTGACGTTTCGACAACCTGTGCGGAAGTCATCTTCAGAGTCAAGCGAAGAAGTTGTTGTCAGTCGATGATGTTATAAGTCTGATTGGTCAGTTTGGCCGTGATGTTATTGGCTGTAAGAATCGTGTTGAGTTCGTCAACAGTAATTGGTCAGTTTCGATCCGTCTATTGTTAGTCAAATTAAGTCGTCCTGTTTGTGGTCTGTTCGTCGGTCCTGTTTATGTTGTTAATAAGTCATTTGTAAGGTGCCGGTAGTTGTTGACATCTGTTGATAGGCGTTTGTTCTAAGTTTGTGTACCAGCTTTCTAGAGTCAGTCGTTGAAAATAGTTCGTACTGTAAGTTAAACATTCAGCAGAGTATCAGTTGATTTTGTGATTCGTAAGTCGGTGGTGTTCAGAAATCTGACTGTTGACATCACCATTTCTAGTAGCTCGTTTGTGTTCAGTCAGTCTTGTGTGGAGGTTTCTACCAGTATCTCCAATGTAGGAGGCCTGGCAGTCGGAGCATTTGATCTTATAAACCGCTCCCTGTCTGTTGTTAGGTTGGTCTTTGTCTTAAACGTTGGTCAGTAAATGTCGTAACGTAGTTGTAGGCTTGTGAGCTACACGGATATTGTAGGGTTGTACGTAGAATCCGCGCGATAGTCTCCGAAGTGCCCTTGATGTAGGGTATAGTCAATTCATTGACAACTTACAAGTTGAAAAATAATCAAAAATTATCCTGGGAAATTGCGGGTCTATGGCCTCGCAGAGACCACTAGCAAGCACCCTTGATACTGACCGATACCAATTTTCAATTTTTTCAAAACAATACGATACTGGCCTTTTTTGCGACATCGATATGATGACAATATTATGACGTCATTTACTTAGCTGATATGTCACGTGATTTGTTCGACCAAATAAGGTTTCAAGCTGTATCAAGTCAAACAAGTCGAAGATTTCAATTTATTGACAAGAACATCGTTACCTTGTTAGTCAGGCCTTGTTCCATATCAAATTTATAACTATCAAGTGCTGACCAGAATACTGCAGGCTCAGGTCATGTGCAGTACTCAAAGCATTGATATTTTTCTCTAGTATTGCTATTTAAATCGCGGTATGGAATATTTGGTATCAAGCATCGATCGATCCTTACTGACCCTGGCCGAACTCTATATCTGGCAGAGCACCACTTTTTGAGTGAGCTTATGATTGTGTTGATTTATTTTTTTTATTATTTTATTTACACTAGCGGCTACACGGGCTTGTCATAAAAATAGCATCTGCGAATGAGGACTGTATTGCAACGGAGCAAATGTCAAATTCCTAAAGACAAAAGCTTGCCTGCCTCACAGCAGCATAATCACTCAATATACTAACAAAGCATTGGATTTGGCAATATTGGACTTGGAAATCTTTTCTTCTATGCGGGAAACGATAAATCTATCCAAAATACAAACAAGTTTCCTGAAAATGTTTCAAATTACTCGCGCGAAAGCTTTGGACGCTTATGAAATGCAACTACCTCTTCCGCGATCCGGCTTTCGATGAGTTGCTGTGTTGACGTTCGTTACATAATTTATTATACCTCTCCATTATTTTTGTTTTGCAGTTCTAGATCTTGTAATTTCACCGTGGTTCTGTTATCATAAAGCAATATATGCTCGGGTTTTACAGAGAAACCCTTTTTGCCCAAACTATTAACCCACACGCTTAAGTTCCTGCCCTTAAACATTTGTACAATCTAAATATAAAAACATGTTACAAATATTTTTACTTACTTGCTGTAGTTTTCTGCCCCGTTAGCTTCTCGTACAGGCCTGGGTTTAGAGATTGCAGAACATCAAGGAAATGTTGCAGTCCTTCTGTCGCTTTAGTCTCAAGAATGTCCAATAGCTTGCTCGCCTTACGCTCGTTCGTCTTCTCAGCGAGCACAATCTCACAATCGTCCTTATCGAAAACTGCCTTACTGCGCAAATAATCGAATAGAAGTGTTCGATCTACGCGAAGTTCTTGAACAATTTGAACACGATGACATCTTAAATTCTCCCACACTTCCTCCGCAGTAAAACTCATCGCTCTACCAGTTTTACGGTGTTGTAGATGAAACTATTCCCAATAAATAAACAGATTTATAAAGCGGAAAAATATTTGCACCGCTGCCAAGATATTAATAGCTATTTGTATTGATATCTCGTGACCCCTCATTTCCTCGAAAGACCTTTATCTTGACTGTGTTGTTTGATAGTTTTGACAATAATATTTCTTTTAAAAACCTTTCGCTTCTCACGTTTGGAATGTACTGTCGGATCGAATGTTTCGCTGTTACCCTGAATCTGGCTACTTCCGGCTTCGAGTAACACTGTGTAGTTGGGAAGGCCTGAACCTCTTTGAATTACGTTTGAAAAAAAATTGTAACCATGCATGGCGGTCAACAGTTCAACATGACGGGGACTGGAAGCGACAAAGATTCCTGTTTCTTTAAAGTCAGGATTTTGTCTGTTTGGACATCCTCTTCGGCGGTTATTGTTACAAAGCAAATCCAAGTCAAATGAAATGTTAGCTAGTGCTTGCGAGTGCAGTGGATAACCTTATGTTATTTATCGTAATAAAGGTCTTCTCAGAGGCCTTATCGCTTATTTCAATAACTGATTTTAAAATGTTTACTGAAATAAGCGAAAAGGCCTTTGTCCTCGAGAACATTCGTCATAGACGATAGCAATTGGAAGCGCTTATAACTTAACCAAGGAAACATCTAGAAGACAACGAAAGCGGAAATTGGACTGAATGAAATGCGATTAAACTACGAGGACAAAAAAAACACTCATCAAATCTCTTGATGACGCACGTTAAAAAACTTAAAGGGACACTGTCACGGACATTTTTTGGCTTTTTTAGTAAAATGGCACCAAACTTACAGTTAAGTACTTTCAACCATGCAGGAAATGCTCCTAGAACGGAAAGGGAAGGATATCTAGCAAATTGTTTAAAGAAAAGGGTGACCGTAAATAGTTTTCATCAATTTTTCAAAACCACAAGGACAGAACTTGAAAAAGTCAGGCTGACTTTTTCAAGTTGAGATCAAAAGCTCCCGATTGTATCGCAGTGATATCACTCTATATTTAGCTTCAGTACACTGATATAGTAATTTTAAGATTACTTGACCACGGTTACTTGATGTTTCCAAGGGTGTAAACATGCTTTTGGGCTGTTGAATTTTTGAAGTTATGCTCGTGACAGTGTTCCTTTAAAACAAAAGGGATGTAAGTTTTAAAAGCTTTATACCTAAATCTCCGGCCAGGATGAGCCCAATGCCGAGGCCTGAAAGCTGTTTACGAATAAATAACTAATTTATAACTATGTTCAAATTAGCCTATTGCTGAACTACGGCAGCTGATTGCGCTCAGCTACAGACATGGAGAAGAGGAAATTGCCTCTGAGGATAGTCAGCCAAAAGCCCGGGGTGGAGTTGGGAGCGCTACCGTAAATTACAGATAGGAGTGTGCCACGAAGGTTCCTAAATTCGGACCCTATTTAAGAATAAAGAAAACAAAATTGATATCCTCACGAAAAACGACATCCTATTCAAGGGGAGGGGACGCGTTAAGTATCTAGCTATGTACCGAAAAAGGAAGGAGTTCCTCTGAGTGACAGAGAGAAATCGCAATGTCATGGTGATGAATACTTTCATTAAGAAATGGCTTTCACGTGTTTTCATTTCAAGTTCTACCCTTCGGAGTGTTCCAATAGCACTTGTAGATGAAGTTGTCACCGCTGCGAATGTTTTACAACTCAGTCATATTTTTCCTTCCTTATGGGTCCTTATGGATTTATCACAGCTAAACACTTTTGAGGGCCCAAAACGAGTAGCCGCCCTCTTTTTTATCCTTTCTCAGATATTTCATGAGAGAGAAACTCATGAATTATGCAACTCAGTGGTGAAAGGGAAATGGACGTTTTTCAAAAATCATCAAATCAAAAAATCATCTTAAATCAGCTTACAACTTTCCTGAACAATTTGTGCACAAAAATCCGAAGACCGACCGCCCACGCAAAATGTCTATAAATGGATTCTGCACCCGAGTTGCTTTGAAGACAGACGCTTACGTCAAGCTACCATAAGTATTGCTTACAGAGTATCAAGAACTTGTTAGAGTGGTTGTACTTAGAGTGGTTTCCTTAACCCGTGAAATAGTAACTAAACTTTCAGATAGTATTACACACTAATTCCATTGTTTTCTTTTGTTTAGTTTTGACTATGACACACCAATTGCCAGATGTTGTTTAATGGGTTAAGTAAAACCACTCTAACCCGTGAAATAGTAACTAAACTTTCAGATAGTATTACATACTAATTCCATTGTTTTCTTTTGTTTAGTTTTGACTATTACGCACTAATTGTTACCTGTTGTTTCACGGGTTAAGTAAAACCACTCTTGAGTAATAAGTGCTGGTAGATGGAAAGCTGTGTTGTAGATACGCAAATGTCACTGACCCAAATGTTGACATAAACGATTTAAATCACAAGGAAGTACAAGCTTACGAAAGATACCGGGTTTAAGTTTATTATTCCAAGTAACAAACACGTTATGTCCAAAACAGGACAAGTGTCTTTTCGGCTGCATGTTTCCACAAAGCTCAAAACAAGTTGTTCCGTTGTGTCAAAGTGAAACAAAATTTTACAATTTACTTTTATCTTGTCCTCAGAGTTACTTTGCGCAATGATTTGGGTGCGCGGTCCCCCATACTATCCATTAGGGAAGGGGAAGGATTATATTAACTGAGGACGTGATCATCTCGAAAAACCAATTCCTCTACCAAGAATTACAGTAAATTTATGCATAACAATGAGAAGAATTCAGGTGCTGATCACGAATCTTGAATTAATTTCTCACGTCTAAAATCCTGAACACGCACAGGAGCGTAGCTAGGGGGGTCTTGGGGTGCCCGTGAACCCCCCTTCCCACCCCCCCCCCCCCCTCCCGGTAAGATAATTTTTACAAACAAACCTTATAATTTAGGTGGCGAAAACGCGCGAATCGGAAGAATCAACATGCCATAAATCTTTTCCAGCGCTAGATAATGGTGCCCTCTAGTTACACCTTCACCTTGATTAAAGTGTAAGACGCATGTGGCTTCTTTATTTGCTGACTAGCAAAATAGTAGGCCAAAAAAATTAAGCCAAGTAACATGTTTCAGTGAAAAGCTTTATTAAACAAACAATGACGACAATGCGGTCCAACCAATGAGTCTATATAATCTGGAAAACAATGAAGTGTTGCACGATGTTTATAACAAGTTCTATTGTAGGCCGTTGTACAAACTTGTTCAAAAACGTGTTTATCTCTTTAACACATCACTCGATCGTGCAATCAAGTCGAAATTATATGCACCTAACAGAAATACATAATATCATAACCGCTTTAAGCGAAGCGTAGTCTTATGAAGCATGTACAAAGACAGGGCACTAAAAAGACAGCAATGTGCGTAACCATAGCGACTTGTCTATCCAGAGTCACTTCTAAACCAATAAGTGTCCCTTATCGCGACAACGACATGATATTACAGAGGAATTTGTGTCACAAGTTGCCTAGGCAAACTGTTCTCGTCTCTTTTAAATACAAGATTGAGCAATTACTTTCATGAAAATAACGTGCTACATCATTCCCAAATAGGCTTCCTAAAAGGATATCGAACAACAGACCACATTTTTAGTTTAAGAACACTTATTGACAAGTATGTTATCAATGAGAACAAAGGTAAATTATTTTGTTGCTTCGTTGACTTTCAAAAAGCTTTTGACTCTGTATGGCACGAAGGATTACTTCTGAAATTAATTCACAACAAAATAGGGGGTCTATTTTATCACCTTATATCAGACATGTATCTGAAATCACAATGCGCTATCAAATACGGCAATCAAAGATCCAAATTCTTTGAATTTAACAGAGGAGTTAGGCAGGGATGTATTCTTTCTCCGCTTTTATTTAACTTATACCTTAATGAATTTCCACACCTTTTAGAATCCCATGATACTGACCCAGTCAAATTGCCAAATGGTGTAGCTCTTAATTGTTTGTTTTATGCAGATGACCTGGTGTTAATATCTACAAGTGCTGCAGGTCTTCAAAAACAAATTAATATTCTTCAACAATACTGTGAGAAATGGCTTCTAACCATCAACTTAAAGAAAACAAAAACCTTAATTTTTCAAAAACAGAATCGAAAATCAACACGGGAAAAATATTTCTTCCTACTAAATGGAAAGGAAATTGATAATGTAGCAGATTACACTTATTTGGGCACAACATTTTATTCAAATGGTAAATTTTCAATTTCAAAACAGAGATTAGTAGAAAAGGCAAGGAGATCGATTTTTGCATGTAGGAGATATCTGGACTTTAGTAAACTCCCGATATCAATGTGCAATAAACTTTTCGATTCTCTTTTCCTTCCAATACTATTATACAGTTCTGAGGTTTGGGGCGCTTATGACAATATGGATCATAAGAAATGGGAAAAGGACCCCATTGAAAGACTTCATTCTCAATTTTACAAACATTACCTCGGTTTCAACAGAAGAGCCCCGAACGTTGCTTCACGTAATGAAATGGGAAGACTTTCTCTTAAATCGACCATCTTTATAAAAATTCTTAATTTCCGGATCCATCTTGAAGACCTCCCTGAAAATAGTATCGCTAAACAATGCCTCCAAATGTCAACTCAGTTAGCACAAAATAAAAAGACCTCCTTTATGCTATCAGTTAATGAAATTCTTAAATTATATGGTAGTATTTATCACGTAGAAGAACAAAACATAAATGCACCTGTAAACTACAGTGCTGAGAAATTAAAAACTAACTTACCCAAAATAAAACAAAATATTATCAATAGCTTACAAATCCATCAATTTGACATGATAAAATCTAACAGGAAACTACAATTCTATTCTTCCTTCAAAACTGACCGAAGCAGCTCCCATCAATTAGAATTAATTAAAAATATGCAACATAGACAGTTAGTAGCAAAATTAAGGTCAGGTAATCATGATTTAAGAATTGAAACTGGGAGACATTGTATACCAAAAGTTCCTGAACACCTAAGAATATGTAAATTCTGTTCAGGCAATGAGGTAGAAAATGAATCTCACTTCCTCTTTTCGTGTAACTTATATCAAGATATACGAAAAAAGTTCTTCGACGATGTAAGTTTGAGATATCCCAACTTTAGTACCTTAAATAACTCTGATAAAGTAGTATTTCTTTTTAATAACATAGATCCTTTTATTTGTAAGAAATTAGGATACTTCACTTTTGAAGCATTCCAGAAAAGAAAACAATGATCGCGATTAAGTAAATTATTCTACAAATTTACTTTATCATCCTACTATCAATGTAATTATTATTATTATTCATTTTTTTTTTTTCTTTTCTTTTCTTTCTTTTCTATGTTTACTGAAAATGCAATACCATCTATGTAAATGGGAATGCAAATAAAATTGTTGTTTTTGTTATTTCGAATTCTTGACCTATTGAGTAATAGTCACGCGGCTGTTGTCAATGGGCGGGCTTTCGAATTTGAGCCCTCTCGGATCGTCATTACCAGCGAGCACCTTATAGACAACTGTCTTCACGCTAGTTGTTCTATTCTGTGCGGCATACACTCTGCTGACGAGACCCAACCAGGTCGAAACAGCTGTCCAGAGTTTGCATTTTTGACTTTCAGTTTGGGCTCTATCATGTCGTTGTCCCGTTAAGGCTTTTCATCTCTACGTAGTGTCAGCCTTGCAGTTTATTGTCTATGTATTTTATTTTTGGCTGATTAGAGCTGTCAGTAGCTCCTACGTACACCAGCAGCATTTTCGTCCGCGGTCCGGCTTGCTTTCATTTGTCATTTTCAGTTTTATTTGGACCGTAGATCTTTTCAGATCCGATATGCTGTACATTTTCACTGTTTTCACATGGTTTTGTCCATGTTTGCAGTGTTGTTTTCACATGGTTTGTCCATGTTTTCAGTGTACGGATAGTTCTGGCTATCCTCACTTTCCTTATCGCGACAACGACATGATATTTCGAATTCTTGACCTATTGAGTAATAGTCACGCGGCTGTTGTCAATGGGCGGGCTTTCGAATTTGAGCCCTCTCGGATCGTCATTACCAGCGAGCACCTTATAGACAACTGTCTTCACGCTAGTTGTTCTATTCTGTGCGGCATACACTCTGCTGACGAGACCCAACCAGGTCGAAACAGCTGTCCAGAGTTTGCATTTTTGACTTTCAGTTTGGGCTCTATCATGTCGTTGTCCCGTTAAGGCTTTTCATCTCTACGTAGTGTCAGCCTTGTAGTTTATTGTCTTTGTATTTTATTTTTGGCTGATTAGAGCTGTCAGTAGCTCCTACGTACACCAGCAGCATTTTCGTCCGCGGTCCGGCTTGCTTTCATTTGTCATAAATGTAGTGTTTGCCTTTTCCCGAGGACCGCGTCAATTTGCGGAAAAAATATAGACAAATGTATAGAAAATTACAAACGTAACTGAACGCTTTCTAGCCAAGCTACATCTTTCAAACTTCGTGAATAAAAACTTTTGCCTAGCATTTTAACTTTATACGATTCATAAGTTGAAAGTGACGTCACAAGCAGGTATCTCCCTTGGGGAGTAGTCCGCGTGGCAAATTTTGTAAGCTTAACATGAGGCAGAGCGCCCGCCAAATATCGAAAATATTCTTGATTAAAAAACTGAATATTCAATATTCCTTCCAATTTTGAGCCAATATTCAATATTCCTTTACAATTTTAAGCCAGTATTCAATATTCATTATTCCGCTTCAACCCCCGACTAGACAGTTACATACTCATTAGCAGGACCAAATATCTGCAGTGGACCATGTAAGTACCGTGGATGTGACACAGTACGTCACCGCCAAACCCCCAATCCCCATCGACCATCCCCCTTTGAAAAATTCTAGCTGCGCCCTTGAAGCACTTGACAAGCATAACAGACAAATGTGAAAGGAAAGTTTTTCCGAGTATATATTGTAGAAATGCTTGGAAACTTTGGCAGGGACTGGCTATTAACTGCTATTAAACTGCTAACTTCAACCTCGAAGGTTCAACAACTATATAGCTAAATTGAAGGCATGTCTGGGTACAAATCTCGGTGATCTTGGAAAACGTGAGCGAATACAGGCCTACGCAAAAGAATCAACATAAAGAGTCAGGGGCACCCAACAGACCGTTTCGGTGAATATCTGTTCGGAAGACCTATAATCGCCTACGATTTTCGGATTAAAGAGTGATGAAAACCAGGAGATTTCTTTAGCTCGAGCTTTCGTGACATGGGGAAAGCAATGCCTGTTGTTTTCGGAGAAAGAAAAATGCCGTTTTGGGTACGAAAAAAGGCCAGCTACGATTTTCAAGAAGGCAACAGCGGCTCGTAAATTAGGTTAAAATATTTCGTTCCCTAAAATTTTCTTAAGTTTGAATGTCCAGCTAGCGTATCCGAAAAGATACAGTTTTCTTAGCGTTTAAAAATAAGGGCTTTAATCGCACAAAATGACACTAATAACGTAAAAACGGTGTTCCGACACCTATAGTAAAATTTTCTCGTTGGGTGCCCCTGAAGAGTAAACAACCACTGACAAATTTGGAAGAACTAAAACTGATAGAACACGTAACTATATCAGGAACCTTCATGGAGGTCCAAACCAAGGCGAGCAAGGCAAGAATTTTCAAGTTCATTTACCATGCGAACGAATCCCTCAAATACAAAACACCCGACTAAATAACCAACACAACCTAAACTTAGACACTTCCCGTGTGAGCTAAACTTTGAATTTGGCCTTTACATCACAAGACTCGCACGGAAGAAACAAAACAGGAAACAACTGTCAATGAACCAAAACAACTAAATTCTTAAAGATAATTGTACGCTGCAAAACAATATGTTTCCGCCCTATTCAGCCTTTACTATAGAGAGCACGGATTTCCTTGATCAATCCAGAATGTCTTAATGCTTGGTGCCCACCCGGGGAAGGGGGAAGGGGGAGGGGGTTGGGGAATGGGGTATTCCGCTAAGCCCCGATGTGGGGCCCAAGGGGTACGGTTTGGTCTGAATTGGGGTATAGATATATGATATAGTGTACTTTTTGTGCATTGTGGTCAGGAACTGTGTACAGTTTTTAAAATAACGAAATAAATATGCAAACGGAAGGCATTCCGCTTGGCCGATAAACACGTTAACTAGTTCTAGACGTCTGATGTATCGTACACGTACGGTTACACGAAGGCTAAAAATAAATCAAGGTATTGTCTGGGATATATAGGGTAGGGTAGACCTAGAATAAGGTAGACGTATCTGAAATAGGGTAAGGGTTTGAAGGCACGTGTCGTACGCCCCCACCAAAAAAGTCGGAGAGTACCAAAAAAGGACAATACTCTGTCAGCTGGATGTTTCCGCAGAGCTTTGACGGTAAGACAAGTTGTTTCGCTTCTTGAAAGTGAAAAATTGTGCGATTTACTTTTATCTTGTCCGAAGGGTTATTTTGCGCAATGATTTGTGTACGTGGTCTTCCATACAGTGCCAAGGGAAGGGGTTACATTTACTGAGGACGTGATCATCTCGAAAAACAAATTCTTCCACGAATTACAGTAAATGTATGTTTAGCAGTGTAAGTGCTGATCACTAATCTTGAATTAATTGCTCTCGGCCAAAAACTGGACATTTGGCAAGTATAATAAACAAATGTGAAGCGAAAGTTCTTCAGAGTATGTTTCCGCACCTATTCAGCCCTTGATTATGGAGAGCACGGACTTCCTTGATTGCGACGAGAACACAAATAGAACGCGAACGCGAATAACACAAAATACGTAGACGCAGTTGTAGCCTACGTGTAGGCATGGACAACTAGCTGCACGAAGGCTAAAAATAAATTAAGGTATCGTCTATGGTCAGGTCTGGAATAGCGTAGGGACAAATCACGTATCTTAGCTAGTCTGAAGTATGGTGAGGATTTGAAGATGCGTGTCGTACGCCCCCACAGTTATGTCGGGGAGTTCCCTCTCCAAGAGGCGACCATTTATGTGAGAATGTAAAACGTGCCGGAAGATTTTCTGGATTTTTGTATTGGAATCCAGTGGCAAACCAGCGAACCAAAAACTGCTGTCAATTTTACAATTCTGATGGGTCGGAACAGATGTTTGCATGAGGAAATTTGAAAAAATGCGATTTGTATAAGGTCAAGAATTCTATGATTAAATTCTGTACTGTGGCGCTGTGGCGGATCGTGACTCAGTCCGTGTGAAATAAATCATTACCTAAGCTTAATTGTTTCGCTGAAAAAAAAAACGCAAAACAAAGACATAGGAACACGCCAGCAATCGCTTTATGTTTACAGTTTCGATGAATATCTGGAATGGGGCCAATGACAAGATCCGAAAAAGCTGCGTGTACATGAAGAAATAGTCTTATTTTTGCATTTATATAGGACCTTTCAATTATATCGAACAAACACACGTAACGACTGATTCATCCAAGTATTGTAAGGGATTGCCATTTGACGACAGTGCTAAAGAATACAGTATCCTACTGTAGGTTTGTAGGAGGGTTAGCATGTTCTTTGGAAGATATGTGAAAGGGTTGCCTTTCCTGTCAAAAATGGTATATAACCAAAGGTAAGCGTTTGGACCTCTGGGCGTTGCCTCCTCGTATAAAAATTCGTTAAATTCAGTAGTCACTACGAGTAGCTAGTCGCTCTTTTTTTTCAGCTCTTTCGCGTACGAGAAGGATGTGGAGAGAGAAAAATAGAGGCTTTTTAAAAATCACTAATTTGTAACTTAATTAAATTTAATCTCGTTTTAACCTCAGTGAATATTCTGAGCACATATCCGAAGACCTACCTTCCCCGCAGAATGTCTGCCCTTCTAATGAATCTGTATACGTAGGTTAAAATTTGCGGATTACTTTGAAGACACAAAATTACGCCAAACTAACATTAGGGTTGCTTACACAATGTCAATATTTTCTAACACTTATAAGAGCTTTCAAATGGCAAGGTTTGTAAGTGTTTAACATACACAAATGTGACTCACCCAAATATTGATATAAAGAACGAAATTACAAGGAAGTACAAGTTTGCTGAAAGATGATTTGTACACTTTAAGCTTATTTACATCGCGAGCACGTATTTTCCAAGTAAGAATCAAAAGTAAGAAACACTTAAGGTCCATAAAAGGGCAAGTGCATTTTCAGCTGCATGTTTCCGCAAAGCTCAGACAAGTTGTTCCGGTGTCTGAAAGTGAAACAAAATTGTACAATTTACTTTTATCTTGTCCTCAGAGTTACTTTACGCAATGATTTGTGTGCGCGGTCTTCCATACAGTACTATTCATTAGGGAAGGAAGGATTATATTTACTGAGGACATGATCATCTCGAAAAACAAATTCTTCTAGTAAGAATTACAGTAAATGTATGTAAAGTAATGAGGAGAGTTCAACATGTTCAAAGTGCTGATCACGAATCTTAAATTAATTTCGGCGTCCAACTGAGAGAAGAATTCGAATTATAACAATTATACCAATTATATCAACATCAAACAAATGTTAAGCGAAGGTTCTTCAGAGTATATCTTCCCGCACCTATTCAGCCCTTGATTATGGAGAGCAAGCACTTCCTTGATTGCGACGCAAATGCAAATGCAAGTGACGTTCACACATAACACGCGAACGCAGGGAACGTAAGACACGCAGATGCAGTTGAAGTTAAATTGCCGACAAGTCACACTTTGCTTGCTTGTGTTTGCGTTGCATTTGCCTTAGCATTGTACACAGGTGAAGTAAGCGCAAATCAGCTGCGACAAAATGGACAATTCACCATTGATTCATTTCGCTTGCATTTGCATCGCACGTGTGAACCAGGCTTTTACGTGATTTTTTACTCGCCCGACATTTTTGACACTCGCCTGGGCGGGTAGCGCTTATTTCCAACCCTCCAGTTGGCGGTCATGGAAGTGAGAATCAAAACCCCCCGTTACCGTAGGTTTTCTTCTCTCGCGCGCTTCGACCACCACAACAGCTCTTCCGCTTCAGAATAGTATTTGGCGCCCACGCAAAAGACGGGGAGGGGGGAAGGGGTATTCCGTTATGTAAGCTCCCGATGTAGCCCCGAAGGATATGGTTTTTGAGCCGTTTAGTCTGAACATTTTGATATGAAATTGGGTACGTTTTTTAGGCTGTGGTCTGGTATTGTGTATACCGGTAGTTTTTAGAATAACCAGTTAAATACTTATACAAACAGAAAATCCGGGTAACAGGGAACATGTACATGCAGTCAACCCACGTAACTATTTCACAGCTAAAAATAAATTAAGGAATCGTCTATTGTCTGGTCTGAAATGGGGCAGGAACAAATCACGTATCTTGGTCTGAAATGGGTCAGGGTTTGAAAATTCGTGTCGTACTCCCCCACCGTCAGGGAGTCCCCTCTCCCAGGAGCGATCATTTACATGTGAGAATGTCCGAAATGTGCTGGAGCTCACTACTTTTGTATGGGAATCCAATGGCAATCCAGCGAACTGAAAATGCTGTCAATTTTACACTTCTGATGGGTCGCAGCAGATGTTTCGCATTTGTATATAAATGTCAAGAATTCTGTGGCGCTGTGGCGGACAGGAAATAAACCATGGCTTTGTAAAAGAATTCATTATTCAAGCTACATTGTTTCTTGTTTGTAGTTGTTAGGAAGTTTATCCTGTGGTGCAAATATTGATGATGGATCAGTTCGATTTCTATTTGAACATATTTTTTTACGTGTTTGTCTAACATAGCAGGGTTCCTGATCCAATAATTGTCCAAAATAGCTGCAGAAAATTAATTACAGGGGAAACCCCATCGCCGTTGGTGAGCAAAATGTAATTTATGCTACAAAAACAACATAGATTACCTTGGTTGATATTGACGAAATGTTCAAACAAGCAACCGTGTACGATAATCCTGCCGGTAATCGTTGGATCAAACAAGTGATCGAATCGCCCATAAACAAGGAAATAATAATCATGACAAAAGCAGAGGCCTCTTCAAAACTCACAAAACTACGTTGTATTTTATCATAGTTGATATTGAGTCTTCGAAATTCACACTTATGTAAAACTACTCGGGACGTGAGGTTTGCAGACCTGGATTAGTGAAAACACTTGGCACAATAAAATATATATTGAATCACAGGCCAAAACGACGCCTGATAATATTAAACAAAAATAAAACTGAGGTCTATTTTTGACGGACCAAAAATTACGAGGATTTTATTGATGTTTTCGCCAGTTTTTATGACCTTTTGACCAGCTTTCTATGTTGTCAGAAATTTTACTCAGATACAATCTCTTTTTAGGCAGGCGATTGCTGATGTTGCTTTAGAAATAAACAATTGCTGAACAAAGCTTATCGACAGCATTTCATAAGCGCCTTTTTTGTCTCTTTTTCCAAGAAGCTGGTCGGTAAAACAACTTCCGGTCATGCCATCAATGCGGAATATCACGTTGAAACAACCATAAATGTCAAATGCAAATGGTTGCTAAGCGCGTGCCGCACATGAACGTATTGTCGCTTGCAGCTTCCTCCGCAGACGGTGTCCAATTAGCAAACTCATTTTATGTTCAATTCTCATTGCATGTTCCCGGGGGAGCTCTTTCGGAATTTTTGATAAGGCGTCGGGGGGGTGGGGGGCACGGTCCTTGAAATTGTTACTGCTTCAATTTAAAATACGTGATTTCCTATAGATACCCTGTTCCCAAGTTTCGTCTCTTATCTCTCTTCTGTATTCTCTAAGCTATTATCCCCCTTTTCATTCCAGACTCGATTATAAACAGCTTTACAGAGAATAGCCCTCGCGCTCCTCATGAAAAATCGGAGGGGGTGGGGTGGGGTGGAGGTCGGCTGCACCAAAGCTACAGAGAAGACAATGTTTTTCATCTAAAGCCTTCATATTGCATGAAGCGGTATTTAATCGCATGTTTAAAACAAAAGCCGTTTTTGTTACTACTCTTTCTTCATTCTACGTTTGAAGATTGATATCCCTATATTGGTTTGCTATCGATCCGGCTTTGTATTGGGTCTGAAACAGTTGAGAGAACTTAGGAGTAAATCAATGCTAGGGGCAAAAAGTCACGTTACGCTTCAGTAGTTAGACTTCCTGTAGAACGTGCATGAGATTTATAAAAGAGCTCGGATATACGAGCGGTGAATATTGTTCACTTAGGCATTTTGCTGAGCATGGACATGGGAGAGGAAAGCTTTGAAGATATTTTGGAGAGGAACCGGGTGGAAATTGTGCAATGTTTGCAGCTAGATCGCACTTTTTTGTTCGACTATCTCCGGAGCAAGGCAGTTTTCGACATGGGCGATTGCGATCTTGTTCATGCAGAGAAAACGCGTGAGCAGAAGGCTGGTAAATTACTTGACATTCTGATGACCAAAGGAGATGAGGGCTATTCTCATTTCATCGATGCGATCCAACTTCTGAATCCGCACTTGTTCGAGAAGATAACTGGAGAAAAAGCCACTGCAAGTATGTATTGTAGTATGTTATTAAACATGCATGTCTGTAGGTATATTATCGACATTAAATGTTACTAGTACGTGCCGTAGATTGTCTAGATTAGTAAACATATAAAAATACGTCTGTTAGAGCTTGATAATCAAATGCGATATGAAGATTCTAATGTCCAAACATTCTGATTTCAGTTTGTCAAGCTATCCTCGGAATTGTCGAGTGCGTGTTTTTGTACGACGAAGATATTTTCGGCAATGGCGCAAACGATGGGCGTGTGTTGTTGTATAAATCGTCACCTTGGGAATTCGAGCTAAATCCTCGTTTGATGACAACAACGAAAACTTTTCTATAAAGACAATTTACGTTTGCTCGATCTCGTACAGTATAAAATCTGACAAGGGTTGAAGAGATGCAGAGCTAAAACCACGGACAATTGGTCTTAATTTATAGTTGGTGTATGAATTGAAGTAGTTGAAGCGTTATAGTTTTCCTTCCATGTCACGCTAATCAGAATATTAAACCCGATATCCAAAATATTTTGCGATGAAATGTAACAATCGCTCTAGGCGATGTTTAATATAATCGTTGTAAAAAATGCCCTACTTTATATTGCTGAACAGACTTAATTTAGTTGTGTCACTTGTCAAAGAGTAAAACGTGTAACAATAGTGATATTTTACAGATTTCCAACAATGACGTCATGTAAGTTTCGTCATTTAATTTTACAATCTCTTCAACAAAAGATCCCTTTTGTTTAAACTGGCAACAGATCTAAATATAACGAGCAATGGCTTTCAAGAAGCAATTTCATAGGAATAAGTAAAAGTTTAACTACCAGAAGTAAAATCGGCGAAAATATTACCAAAAGTCAATTCTGGCTGGATTTTCTTACAGGACGTATAATACGGTTATTAAAGCTAAATAGGATTAATAGAACAGACCTATTGTTTGTATTCCAAGGTAAACAGGTAAATTACCACTCAGACTTCAGACGTAAGATCGGGTAAGATAAATACAGCTAACCTTTTAAATGCAGTAGTGGTTACATTTTTGTCCCTGTTGTAAAGAAATTGATATGATATTTTATGTCAAAAAAAACTGCTAAGAAAGGAACTATTGATTGCACTAACAAACTTTCTGTGAAGGGCAAAAAGACAGACTTCATAAAAAGGTTTTTTTTTTAAATAAACATTCAAGCAGTTAACAAGCTTTTTTAGATGTAAGTTATCTCCAAAACCTAACAAGGTTTCAATATTTCAAAAAATAATAATAAAACAGAAAAAGTTATTTTTCACTAGTCAGCACAATTGCTTTGACTGTCTAAGTTACTAGCGTCAAACAGGCAACAGAATGTTTTCATTTTTACCACCAACTTCCTGGTGTCATATCAGATTTCAAATTTGGATTCTTGATCTAAGCAATAATGACAATAAAGGAGACATTCAAATACCACGTGTTTAAGCAGGAAATACCAAACCTTCCTTATTCAAACAGAAAGCTGAGCTGTAACGTAAAAAATGTCTTAAATCACCAAAATGTTTTATTTCATTTTGAACAAGTGCGCTAATCACATGTAAAATTCTGCGTAGGCGGAATGCACAATGCACTACTGAGGAATCACCTTAACAGATCTTGAAATGAAGTAGCCCCCCCCCCCCAAAAAAAAAATAAAATAATAATAATAATAATAATAATAATAATAATAATAATAATAATAATAATAAATAAATAAATAAATAAAAAACCAGGGGCTTTTTTATGGTATATGAAAAGGGTAATTCATTACATTTCATTACTAAGCCAAGTTTGAAAGAAGGATGCAAACCTGTTTTAAACAAGGCATTAAAAATGTTACAACATTTGAAGAGTTTGGTATGGCTGTGAAGCCAATCATATAAACATTTCTAAACAGTTTTAGAACATATCTTGTTCAATATTCAAGCTTTTCCTTTTAATATTTTTAACATTAATTACTAAATAATAGTCTATCAATAATTTACTATGAAACTTAACTATTAATAATAACTTAACTATAAATTAAAATTATACAATAATAAAATTACTATTGTTATTCTTACTATTATTACTATAATAATGTGAAATTAATAATAATGTGAAATTTAAAAAATGCCATGGCAACGTAGTGCCAGGTCGACGTCCAGGTTTAAAGATGTTCTTAAAGCTTAAACTTCATCTGCGCTTGAATTTCATCTAGGTCAGTTAGCCTTGGCCATGTAACAAACTTTCAATGATAGTTATATTTCAAAACATCAAAACGACTTCAAGACATGAAGTCAATTACATAAATGGCATTGAGCAGATTTTTGAGTGCCATTTTCAGTTCATTCATGACAAACTATAGCCAATAATGTGAGGAATATTTGACAGCTGATTCAACTTTGAAACTTTTTATAAACAGCAAAAGGGATTCTAAAGGGGTTTCTTCAGAGATAAAAAAATGTGTGTTTTCAACTTTTCAAAGCTTTGAGTTCTTGATACAATAGACAAATCAAAAACCCACAATTGCATAATTTGTCAACCATGATATTAAAATGTAATCAAATGGTATACTCCTGAAATTGGGAAATATTTTCACACATGTTTTGTCAAAAATCTAATAATTTTCTGAGCCATTTAAGTGCTACTATGATGAAATTTGCATCTTTTCTTTTGTAGCCATTTTAAAATATTAACAAGTACTCTAAATGAGAAGAAAAATGCCGTTTACTGTTTCCAATATCTCTTTTCTTTCCAGAGATATTCAAGTTTTTAAAATATGCAAATTAGCAAAGTAATGACATGAATAGACTCAACCAAATTCTGACTAAATATGAACAAAGTGATATCTCAGCCAATTTGCATTGAAAGTCTCTGATTCTTTGCAGTAATACTCTGCTAGTTGTGTTCACAATATGAACTTAACAATTTGGTTACCATAGCAACATACTAGGCTCAAGATCCCCCAAATGCCAAAGGCTTTTCTGGCCAGTTCTGGCATTCTTTTTAAATATTTTGTAAAAAATGTTTTCCTTTGAGATCTGGCAAGCATTGCAATGGATTTGGCAAAGTCTTGCCTGGGATTTTTCTGAACTGAAAAATTCTAAAATATTAAAAACAAATTGATGGGGACTGGAAATGTAGGTGTGTCACCTGTGGAACTATTTGTCTGCCAAGTTTTATTGGTCTCTGTAGAAAAATGACCGCGATAACATAATTTTTGCACTTGACAAAAAATTGGGTTGAGTAGATGACGTCATCAGTCCCCTAATTTGCATATTTTACGATTATTTTAAGCTTAGATATCTCCAGAACTAAAATAGATATTTGAAGACAGAAAACAGCATTTTTACTCTTTCGTTACATACTCTTTGAAACGCCTGAAATTGCAAGGGGTGAAAATTTGATCATAGTGGCACTTTAAATTATTAGAATAAAAACATGCACGAAAATTAATTATTTCCAAATTTCACTCCTCACCATTTGATTACCCACACTTATTATTATTATAATTATTACTATTGATATAAATGCAGCAAGGAAACTATGTAGCGATACTTAAGGACGTTCATGCGAAAATCTTCTTTCGTTGACTTTTTTCTAAAACTTTCGCCAGTGTGAGTTAATAGGTTACTCGTGTCAGAAATGTAAAAAATTGGGGAGGTCATCGAATTTGTTTCGGAGATAAGATCTGAAAGATCACCTTAAGATCTTATAAATCGGCCTTCGTTTCTGACAATGGCGACAGTGTCTGTTTGCCCCAAAATAATTCGAATTAATTCATGAAATGCAATTTTATTGTTTAAGGGGATCTATTAAGCAAATTGATTTAACTGGTGATGTTCCTTTAGAAAATCTAATCGTTTAGTGATTATATTTGCACTCACCTGGCAGTTGAAAGGTGGGCAAGATTGATGCCGCGTGGGCAAAAAAATTCAAAATTTGTAGACTTCCCACATTGACTTTTTGTTCATTTTTTTACAATCTGTCGAGAATCTCAAAACAAAGCTGCCTATCAAAATACAATGGGTGGTCACCGACTATTTGAGAGAGTAAACTGCAAGCGAAGTAATCGCAACAGCTACCAGCCCTATATTTGTTTGAAAGTTTTCTCAGCGCGCGCGCTCAATGCATGACGTGGCATGGCGTTGCGACATGAATTACGTGTGCAATAAGGATGCGCAAAAACAATTAGCGTAACCGTCTTTAAGTCGGGCTGCATTCTGGTCAGAAGAAGGGTGCTCTAAGTCTTGATCCTGAAAATTTCCCATTGATTATTTTGTTGTTGTTATTTCATGTTTTATAATTCATAACGCTGCAGGGTTGGAAACTAAAATTTCGGACCACTCGCCATTTGGGCGAGTGACCTTCAAGTTACACTCGCCCAGATAATTTTTCACTCGCCCAGTCTCCTAGCTCCACACAAACGCAGAAAGCATTAACCCCCCCCCCCCAACGTCCACGAACATCAAATATCCAACTTTTTATCCAATTTTTAATCACGTTTAACACTGTTCCTTAGCTTAACCTAGTTTAAGAAAGTTTACAAGGTTTCCGTTGAGTTTCTCAGTTCATTTTCAAGATATTTCAGCACATATTTTTCGGACATCTCTGGCTCTGACTCATAATCCGATGTCATCCCCTCATCATCTGTGTCTAGCTTTTTCTTCATTTCGCAACGATAGGCGGTCAATTGTCACTTGGATGAAAATTTCTGTGTCCTTGTCTTTTCGTGTTTGCGAGATTCACAGACCGTTGTTGACGTGCTGTTATCAGGAGCGGTATTTCCTTGCTAGCGGACACTCCAGGATGAAATTTCCACGTTCTAACACTAAGTGAGTTCACGAAAAGCTTTTTTTTGTATTTTTGCGAACCAGAAATTAAGTTGTGACAAAGTGCCAGATTTGTGGGAAATTTCAAAATGTTAAACATTGTAAGCTATTAGCTGTGGACAGTGAAAATTATTTCAAAGTGGAAAGTAGAAAGTTACGCTTATTTAACCGTACTCGCCAAACCGGGTGAGTGATCAGTGATTTGTACTCGCCCGACAGTTTTGACACTCGCCTGGGCGAGTGGGCGAGCGCTAATGTCCAACCCTGCGCTGTCATAATAATTTACTATTAAAATCACTGCATTTTCTAACAACTAGTTTATACTAGTAGTTTTTCAAAAAATAATCTTTATTTACCACTCATTTTCTTGTTTTGTAAACAGGGCCAAGCCCACTCATGATTGGAAGAGAAAATTTCTTTTTGGGTAAGACATTTTCTCAGATAATTTGCCAGATTATTGTTTCTTATCATTCTTTAGCACTGGTATATCATTATGATGCTAAACCCAAAATGTTGTAATTTAAAAACATAAAGTTGAATCCCAATTTCTCAAGCCTCCGGGGGAAATGAAAATTAAGTTCGAGAAATCAGGAGTAAATTTACAAGCTAAGTATTATCCAAGGGGTGGAGGCGCGGTGGCCTAATGGTTAGTGCGCTGAACTCCGGATCGAACGGTCCGGGTTCGAGCCCTGGCCAGGGCACTGCGTTGTGTTCTTGGGCAAGACGCTTTACTCTCATAGTGCCTCTCTCCACCCAGGGGTATAAATGGGAACCGGCGAATTTACTGCTGGGGGTAACCCTGCGATGGACTAGCATCCCATCCAGGGGGGAGTAGAAATACTCCTAGTCGCTTCATGCTACGGAAACCGGGATAAGCTCCGGCCTGATGGGCCCCTTGGCTCGTAAGCAGACTTTACCCATTATCTAAGGGATGTGAAATTGGTTCATGAAATCAGGAGTTTCAAGAAACTGAGAGTTTGAGAAATTACTGTATACAAAAACATACAAATGTAAGAGCACAAGAACTCACGAATGTTTACTGTAAGAGCGTAGTAAACAGTGGCAGATCAAGGGTATCTACCCAGGGTCTCTGAACCTCTACCTTTCCAGCAAAAGAGTGAGTCCAAAACCAGTCAGCTATTATTTTAATCTACTTCAGTACCCCCACCTGCCTCATCCCAAGGCGCCAGTCAGGTGACGTGGTCAACGGCAAGCAATCCGCAAATTATCAATCCCATAATGCAAAGTGCACCACGCACGACCAAGGAGCGACACCTGGGATGAGGCAGGTCCCCCACCTTGTATGGAAGTCAAGATCCATTACTAGTAAGGGTAACAGATCAGTTTTCACAAAAAAAGTAAAATGTTGTGGCTATATTCAGCTTGGTATGTTTCAAAAGAAGTTAGACATTTCACATGTTATGCCAAAGAAAAAATTGTCAATTTACAGGTCAGAAACCTTTCATAAAGGATTGAAAGATCCTGTAGTAAGCCATTTTGCACTTACAAAAAAATCTGAATTTGGAACAGCCTGTTTTGCTAGTGGCTGCATGCAGTCAGTGGCAGAGGCCAGGACATATCCTGCAAAAGGCAACAGTTTCAAGCTATAGCAACTTCTTCGGGGAGACAAGGGAATCTGCCATTTGCATTTCCTTCTTTCGCCAAGTACATTTTATTATTAGTGATTGACCATAGCTAGTACTGAAGAGGCAAGAGAAGGCACTTGCCTCGTCTAGATTTTTAACCCAAAACTAAAAACAAAATATGTTTAGTTGGGAAAATAATCCTCAGAGGAGAGAAAAGTTTTTATGAGTCAAATGAGTCAATGAGTCAAATTTTAAATTATGGTTATTAATTTGAAAATAGTGCTGTCCTTGCTAACTTATAAAAGCTAACCGCAAGCAAACCAAAATGGAACTAACTGCAAGCAAACCAGAGTGGAACTAACTGCGAGCAAACTGGAGTGGAACTAACTGCAAGCACACTGGAGTGGAACTAACCGCAAGCAATCCAGAGTAGAACTATCCTTACGCAAAGTGGAGTGCTTCTAAGCTAACTTGAATACAGGCAAACGATTGTTCAATATATAATAACCTACTTTTTTTAAAAAATAACCCTGACTCGTTGACTCATGACTCAGACTCATTTGACTCATAAAACAGGGTACCTCTCCTCAGAGGAATGAGATTGATTTTTCTAAAGAAATTCGTTATGAAAAATGCTGAATATGGCATTTCAAAGCTTCTAGATTTTAAAATTTTCTGGGGGGGTCTTCTACTTTTATAACAAAATGGTCGATCTAGATGTCGCTGCTTTTCTTCAATTTTCTTTTATCGCACTTCCAGTCCCTTCCACCCTAACACAAGCGAGCAAACAAAATAAAAGCAGCCTACCTTTAGCTTATCGAGGCTTCCTTTACATGCTAATGAGTTGAAAATGATTCTGGTACAATCCATCAAGTTTTTGTCCTAACCAGTCCAACTCGTGATTATCTGACCTTGAACAAAACAACACCACAAAAGAAAAAAAAATGTTCGTGATGGATGTTTACCGTTGTGTCAGCCGTAGCTGCGCTTCCCGCCACATGACTTCTGCCGCGCGACTGCCGCGCTAGTCCCCAGGACTTTGTACTCTGCGCCCCCTCCCACGCCGCGTGATCTACTAACTTATTATTTTTGAGGACCGTGATTCGTCCAAAACCTTTCGTTAAAACCGAAAAGTAATTGCATACTCGATCTGTATAAGCTTTCTGGGCAAAGCTGTCCTTGTGTGGAGGACGCGTTCTTTCGGCTCGTTTTCTGTGTTTCAGGACCTATATAGGGGGGGGGGGGGGGGGGGGGAGAGAGAGAGCTAACTAGAGCTTTTTACGGTAAGCCCCCTTTATCAGTATATCTTGCTACACTGAAATTGACTTGACTGATTTCGACTGGACAGTCTTAAAAAAAAAAGATTTCTTTAATATTCCAACCAAACAACAACGAAATAAACTTTCGAGGTAGCCTGTTATTCAGTGAAATCAATCGTGCGAGATCTCTTGTTGTGAGAACGTCTTCCGTTACGTTTTAGCCACGACACAGCGCGTTTAAACAATTTTTCCGAATAATAATGACTCAAAAATCATCAGTTGTTCATACCTGTCCATGATAAAAGTCCCGTTGCTCTTGGGATCTCTTGGCCAACCAATTCGCTCCAGTGTTTAGTTTATTGGCTTGATGTCACTGCAGTTAAGTAAGGTAAACGACGTGAAAATGATATTTTTGAAAGTTTTTTAAATTTCTGGGCGAAACGTCTGTTAAGTCCACAAGCACTTCGAAATGTTTCGACAATGTTGTGATCAAATTCTTCGTCAGCAAAAGAACAGGTGTTTAAAAGTAAAAACTGACATTACTTTGTGGAACTAAAACGCTAGTTTACTATGAGAGGGCAACTGAACGTTTTTAATTTTTGTCCCTGGAATATTGAATGTAAGACAGGAAGTCGCACAATTCAAACAAGCATTCATTCGTAACGTGGCCTTTTGTGTTTAACCAGCTCCTCACTCCACCCAAGTAGAGTTCAACACAATTGGTTTTTCAAAAGTATGCACATTCCGTTACGCTATTACGGGTCAGGAAGATTCAGCTCAAGTTTATAAACTTCCTGTCTCATCAGCAAAAGAAATGTTTACATTCTCGACTTATTCGACTTCAATTTTTCAAACACAATTTCGTAATGTGATATATTTTTATTGATTGCACAACCCACACTCCATTAAAACCCTTGATTTTGGGGAAAGAAAAATGTTAATAATAACAAACAACTTATTTTAGATTCCTAGCAAAACCGCTGAAATCTTTAATTTAATTTCATAAATATTACATTTAATAAAAGTCTCATTAAAACTACGTCGGCCTTATGTGCAACTTCGCACGTGCTGGTTGAAATAAAAGAGTATATAAGATTACACTGGAGTGTATTAAACGACTGAATGAGTAGTGAAGCTTAATTCCGGCCCTTGTAGAAACCTAGCTAAACTTATTCATTACACGATCGCATTAGAACACAATAAATTCCAAACTACAGTTAATCAAATAGATACAACCATAAGAAAACAAGTAACATTTTTCTGAAGGTGTGACAATTTCATCCAAGTTTGGTTTACAATTTCTCGTGACACTTTCTTCAAAGTCTTCCCTGTTTTTTGAAATCGGTTCATTTACTTCTGACATAATATGCAAGGGGTTTTTTCCCGCCTTAAACGTCTCACCTTCCGGTACTCAAAACATTTTGCATGTTCCTGTTTACATGGTTTGCTAAGTTTCTCTTTCGCCTGTGAAGATAACAAAACTCATTTGTGAGGTTTTTATTTTGCTTTAACCAGGATCGAATGGCCGGGCTCCAGACTTGGATATTATGAGTAACCACTTAAAGAGGATCACAACAGACCTACAAGACTTGACAATCCGTTACGACACAGTGTTGAAAGAAAACGACGTGCTGGAAAAACAGCTGAGTAAAACGTCCTGTGAACTGTTGGAGAAAAACAGGCTGATTGAAGAACTGGAAAGGCGAAAGTTTGACACCGAGGCTTTGCTAATGGAATCGCATTCCAGCGCTAAAAAAATGGCCGAAGGCGCTGCCTTCCACTGCCAAGTCAAGGATAGAGAAATGGTGGAGAGGACTCATTTCATAATCGCTCTTCAAATGAAACTACTCACCGCGAAAGAAGAAGTGGACAACTTGAAAGAGAAGCTGGAAGATAGCATCCAACAGAAAAACCAGCTCTTGGATCGCTTCACGCAGATTTCCAAAAACTACGACAACCAGAGGAGGGAGTCGATGAAGTTAACCGAGAGACTGGAAATCCAGAAAGACAACATCCAGAAGGCTGAGGAACTCAAAGTGAAATTTCGCCAGGTCCAGTTCAGCAACCAAAAGCTCAAAGCGGAAAGAGATGAAGCTTTGAAGGAGTTGGAAGAGCTCAAATGTTGGACAGAGGCATTGAAAGCCCGGTACGATATCGTGGAAGAAGACAGAAAACAGACTCAGGAAAGCCACGAGAGTACCGTAGCTGACTACTCGGAACTCCGAGACAGGGCAGACGAGCTGGAGTTAAGGCTTACGATCTCTGCGCGCGAGATAGGTGACTTGAAGAAGCGATGCAGTGATTTTGAACAGACGGCCAACACCTACCGTGAACAGAGGGATTTGTACGAGAAAGCGTGGAAGGAAACCTCGGCGGAAAGGGAACAGCTAAGGAAAGATCGCGAAGATGCCGCCTGTCGATTGGCGGAAGTTATTCGCAATCGAGACGAGGCCATTAACAGACAGATGGAGTACAGTCGACAGTTTGAGGTGCAGCTGAAGAAAACTGCTGAAGAACTCAACAGCGCTCGGGAACGCCTTTACCAAACTGAAATGGAGATGGAAGAGTTAAGGAAGGCTAAGCTTCAAAGGTTGCCTTCGGATGTTAGCGACAATCCCTTCGTTGCCAAGGTTAGTGAAGAATTTTTTATTATTATTTATGCATTCTTTGAGATAGCAACCGCATTCTTTCCTTGTTCTTGGCGTACCTGTCGAGTATAACAGAACAGTTCTGCACTCTATTTCCAAACGGAAATGAAAGCGTTATTCTGATTCCCCTAAGCAAGGTAAGAACATGCTGGGATACGACTCAGACAAAGTTTTTTCCTTCTTCTTCCGATTAGTACCCGAGGTGTCCCGAGGCGGATTTCTGGTACAGTAATTTAACACTGTGTCAAAAAACGCCTGATATATTTTAAAATATGGATATTGGCTCGCTGATGGCAAGTTGTTGTAATAGGATAGCAAGGGACAACAAGAGCTACTTTTGTCAAAATGAACTTACATTCGGCACTCGTGGAAGAGTTAAGTCACAATGCTACAGAGAAGAAAGTTTCGTTAAACCCACCAAAGAATTATTGTTTTCAAATTCTATCCAACATCAAAGAAATTAGAAACACAGTGCCCGAATTTCGGCTTTGAAATTGAAGGTAAAACCAGTTTTGTCGCCGATAGATCCGCCGATACAATAATATGAAGCTTTATTTCTACACGGAACGTTATGGTGGACTGGTTAAGTTAGCTAAGTCAGTTTTTTGCAAAAGTTACGCTTTGTGATTGGTTTAAAAAACTCGCATCACCTATTCGACCAATCACTGGATGCAAAATCCAAACGAATCGCCACTTGGTCACGCGTGCATTCCCGCGCTACGCGCCAGTTGCAGGTGTTTGCTTTGAGATCTCGTTGCTTCATCACAAGTATCTATCACTTGTGTTGTGACTGGCTATTGTACTTAGTTTGGTTTTGGTTTTATGATGCTCAACTGATTGTAAAACAAAACAATGTCCTCTAGTTCAAATGAATTTGTTCATTCTCGTCTCCTATCTGCTTGAAAGTTTATTAATATTGTATGTCGACACTGGAACATTAAAGGGGCAGTCTCACCAAGATTTAGTGCTACTTCAAAATCCAATGAAGGTGTTGGTATTAATTGGAAATCCTTTAATCGCTGCCTAGCCTTGCTAACACGTACTGTACTGGTCACGAAAGTTGTTTAAAACTGGTTTGGCTCCGGACGGGTAGGAAAGAAGTGGTCTAAAACTTGAAAACGTCCAGCCGACGATTTCAAGTTTGATAGTGTTACTTGGAGGTAAATCACTAAAAAAAACATTGATAATAATAATAATAATAATAATAATAATAATAATAATAATAATAATAATAATAATAATAATAATAATAATAATAATAAAATAATTCTAGCATAGTTTACACAAAAACTTGAAGACCTTTCGTGATACTGCCCCTTAAGGCTAATATCGCAATGCTGTGGCTTTCTTTCTGTAGGTAAACGGCATAAACTTACACTTGGACACTGCAAAAGCTAAGGAGGTTAAACTGGAAGGAAGAGTTGATACAGAGGAGGAGTCCCCAGGTGCCAGCAGTGAAGATTCCTATGACTGGAAATCGCGACGTAGGACCTCTAAAGTCATAGAGAGCGTCAAAAAGCGCGTCGCTATGCAGAAATCTCCAACACCGGAACATAGTGCAGATGGGGCGCAAGAGGAAGCCTCATCGACGCACCCCGCCACTCCTGGAAAGAGTTTGTCATTAGACGAGAAATTGGGGGAGCTGGTTCCAGAAATAAAATCCCTCTCGCTTGAATCCCAGAAAGTCTTGAGTCTGGATCGCAACAGGTCTCGCGTGTTTAAGATCCCCCCGACGTACAACACACTGGAGTGTATGTTCGGCCCGTCCGTGAGTAACACTGCTTCATCGCTGTACAGCGCTTTTGACGGCAATAATTCTCTTTACTCCTCGTTTCGTTCCAGAGACAGTGGATTGCCCAGTTTGACATTTCGAAATCTCTCCGATTCCGCCAAATCCTCGCCAGGTTTTTCGATCAGCCTGGAATCTGATACTTTTGAGCCGGCGACCAATGACGATCCCAATGCCGAAGTGAAGTCGGTAGCTTCCGAGAAAAGCCTACAGAAGTCCCATGAGAGTCCAAGCCGACCTGCTTACTTCAAGAGCATTTCTTCTCCGTCAAAGATCATGAACTTTGTGCAACAAAAAATGTCCTCGGGGAGCCGCTCGTCTGAAGAGAGCGACGACAACAAAAGCGACCATGCAAAGAAGCAAACTCGTCGCAAATTCAAAGAGGCTGCTAACAACCCTTCATATAAGTCCATCTCAAAACTGCCAGCGACGTCAATTAACTTATCCATTGATGACACGAAAGAGGATGACGAGAGACTGCGGAAAGAAATGCAAGAAGTAGCAGAGGCTCTGATGTCGCCGACGATTAGGGAAAAGCCTTTTCGTACGAGGTCCGGAGCAGTGCGGTTGAGCGCAGAAGAGCGTCCTCGAAGCTCCTCGGCTCCCAGCTCTCCAAGCCCCGATTTTCAGTGGCCAGAAGCTGAACAACTGAACAGTACTTCAGACTAATTTACGCTGTCTAAACCACAAATTTACTTAAAATAGTGTTAAGTTGAAAAAAAAAAAAAGAATGGAATCGGAGCATGTGCGGTTTAAGGTATGCTGGTAAACATAGCGTGATGTGTGATGGTAATTTTGTGAGCGAGGATGTGAGCGCGCGCGCACGTGCGTGGGTGTGCGTGGGCGTGGGCGTGGGCGTGGGCGTGGGCGTGGGCGTGGGCGTGGGCGTGGGCGTGGGCGCATGTGATCCCTTGCCCTAAAGATACATCCTGTTTAAGACTTTTAGTGTAAATGAAAAGACGTTTGACGACATTCTTAGTTGCATTCAGACTGGCCGGTTGAAACAGAAGACAAAAAATTTGTCATTAATATGTCAGCAGTTGTCAAAAATCAATCACAGCGTGTCGCAAGTACTATAAAGAATCGTAACGGTAAGCTAAGTCACTTTCTAAGCTGTTCTCGGGTGTGTGGGAACGTACAAAATTTGTTTTCTTAAAATAGTTTTCGTACGACTATGGTGAAATTAACTTTGAGTACTTTCAAAAAGCCAAGAAGTCAAGCGGCTTTAATTTAATTTACCAAGAGGTCAGTGATCACGTGCCTAGCGGATAACTAACTTGTCTCGCAACAAATTTCGGTGTTGCAAGGTGCGGCAACATGTTGCACAAAGTAGAACCGAGCTCCACTTTTTGCAACAATTTTTTTTAACTTGCAACACTGAAATTTGTTGCGAGACAAGTTGAGCACGCGGTAGTAATACGGGCAACAACTCGTTCAACTTGCCATGCAATAATGTTGCGAGACAAGATGAACCGGGCCTTCAATCTATATATAGACCAATTTCAGTTCCGGGTGGACTTCAATTTACTTACGTCCAAAGAAAGGTCAGTATCCGAATTCTGCTTAGTATTTTCACACAATTTCTTGATTCGCCTTGGGAGAATATAGTTTTCGATCAAGAATTTTTCTGGTCCTGACCTGCCTTATTTAAGTTAGTATAAAATAGAGAAGCTAGAAATTAATAACCGATGGAATAGGTGAAAATCTGCGTGTGTGTGCAGAGTGCTTTTGAACGAAACAAGTAAAATCCAAAAGAGGTTATTTCTTATAGCAATGTGTTATTTTGTAAATTAACAGCAGATTTGTAAATAAAGTAAAGTGATAATGGCTTGTGGTACCTGACTCTGTGTCGAACATGTATTGCGCAACACTAGGTTTGAGACAATACTCTTTCTTTCAGTATCCTTAAGGGGTGGGGGTTAACTTGGGCAAAAAAAAATTTCTTGTTTTCGAGAAGCAAAATTTTGCTTTTGAAACATATGTAATGTTTCGATTCTGGGAATTTTCCAGAGGCCATGTCCTTTTTCTCTCCCTCTCCGCGCGCGTTTCTCTATGACTTGAGTAAGTAAAAACAGCACTCAAGGATATGAACAATAATAATGAAGAATAAGCCGGAGGGGGGGTGTGGTACTTCCTAGTAATGGGCTAATGGGGATGTGCCGCTTGATGGGGTTGCATTTTCAATAGTTACTAGAATGCGTCCCCACATTTTCGGTATTTTGGGGGGTAAGAAAATTCTGGCCTGAGTAAATATGGGGGTTTGGGGGTATTGACACAATGGGAAGATTCTCGGTAACAAAAAATTGTACCGTACTTAGTGTTGTTGTTTTAATATTTAACAATGACAACTAGCTTAAACTTTTACATTGACATAAAAGTAACTTAGATGGGTACTATGTTTGGCCAAAGAATAGACTATAATGGGATAAGGGGTCTGAGAGGCCGCTTTTGCAATATTGTAACAAATTTACAGCTTGTTGTCACTGTTGTTGGTACATACCCAGCAGTACATACCCTTGCGAGCGAGCCAATCAAAAGCCGCGAACGGCAACTGCTTCGACGCGATTGGCTACTGGTTCGCGGAAAAGCTGTTCTAAAAATAGCCCACTCGCGAGACATATCTCAAGGCCATTTGCCAGAGATATAGACCTCTAGCTTATGAAATTATGTGGTTACAAAATTCAAAATGTTACCAGAATGGTAATTTGTTCAGTTTACATCCTGTCACGATATCAAACTTGATGAACTTTAACTACAAGCAGCTACAAGAATAGCTCACAAGACGCTCAATTAATTATCATACTTTCTAACCAACCGGAATCGACAGCTTTCCTTTCGATACCACTTTTTGCTCATTTATGGACTCTTTTTCGCCTCAGCTTATTAAATTGAAGCTAATTTAAATTATAATTGTATTAGCAGTCAAAGTCTACGCGGTGATTGGGCAAACATAGGAACGAAAGCCACACATCGGATGAACAGAAGTGATTAGCACTTGGGCGTGATTTCGTTTTCTTTTTCGTTGTACTTGCTCATTCAACACTTGAAGCGTTGGCTTTCCATGCTAAAGTGATTGATTCCGCGAGCTTATCATCTTTGAAACTTTTATTGAAAATCGTTTGAACGTTTTGCCATGGACCTGGATGAGAGATATACCGAAATCTTAACGAAGCACCGTTTGCTCATCGTTCAACACCTCCAGATGGATCGAACCTTCATGTTCGACTACCTAATCAGCAAGTCATCCTTTGACAAGACGGACTTCGAGCTGATTCAAGCCGAAAAGACGAGCGAATCAAAAGCAGGCAGGTTTTTAGATATCTTAGAAATGAAGGGAGAAATCGCGTTCTACCATTTTATTGACGCCTTGCAGATTCTCAACCCGAGCCTGTATGAGATGTTAATCGGAGAAAGTTCAACGAAAAGTAAGCAGTTTTTGTGATTTTCTGTGTATTGTTAGTCTGTTTATAATGTTTCGCCCTTTGGGAAGCTAAATTGATTTCAAGTCAAGTTGTTTAGCTCCTTCTATTCTTGCATTTGTTTAATTAAAGGGGCAGTCTCACCAAGATTTAGTGCTACTTAAAAATCCAATGAAAGCGATGGAATTAATTGGAAGTCCACCAATAGTTGCCTAACCTTGCTAAAATGCACTGTACTGGTCACGAAAGTTGTTTAAAACTGGTTTGGCTCCGGACAGGTAGAAAACAAACGGTCTAAAGTTTGAAAATGTCGGGCCGACGTTTTCGAATTTGACAGTATCACTTGGAGGATAATCACTAAAAACCATTGATTATGGTTTGTTCACATCTTAGAGAGTGAATATGTGCCATTTTTGTCGTTTAAAGGTTATTTTGTTGATCAGTGAGTGCACCTTTATAATTCTAGCATAGTTTACACAAAAACTTAGAAGAACTCTCGTGATACTACCCCTTAAAGCCGACAAGTTCGTGGTTTCTCTGTTCCTCAGTTCTTCTCTGTTGGATAATAGTCTCTATAGCGTTAAATAGAAAATATCAGGGCGGGTTTCGTCCTTCTCTATCTTTCTCAGTAAAATAGTCACCAAAACGTCAGATTACGTTTGGTTTGACATTGTGCCTGTAAACCGCCTGAAAGAATTGCAGCGCGGATTATTCAATCAGTTTTGAGGACGTGCAATTCAAGTCTATTATTTTCGCCTATATTTTTGACATGAAGTGAAGTCGGACGTGGTTAGAAGAGGAATTAACATGAAGGACTATTTTCGGAATTAAGAACAGGTCCCCTTGTCAGTTGCAAGAGCTTTTTTGCTTAAAGTGCACCCAATCCCAATTTGTTTCACTAAAATAAATCTTCTTATAATTCGAAGCACTTCTACTGTGAAAAAAACTTTGGATTTGGTTGAACCCTCGATGTTCTGTGCCTAAAGAGCTGGGGAGTTTGTGCTTCAACACAGGTTTTGCTGAAGTTTGTTTTACGAGGCCACTTTCACAAAACAAAGCGAATGGTTTTTGATTGGACATTAGACCAAGATAGCCTAAATTACAGCCATGTTATCTGGTCGATAGCCTCTTCGAGATAGCCTGAATTTCGCCTAGCTTTTTTCTCCGGGAGTAAGCGACGAGAGAAGACGGCTAAATTCAGGACGAAGAAAACGGTAATCTAAAATCGAGGACAAAAGTTAGATATGTAGTCCCAATATAAACAAAACTCTTTTCATGCGGAAAATAATTATGTAATAGTCGAACATTGTCCTTAAAAAATACGGTTCTTGGTTTTGAATTGCTAAGTAATTTATCACTCTGCTAGCGATAAGAACTGAAGTTAAAGACAACTTGACAGGATCATTGGTTCCGATTCGTAACTCTGTATGGCTTTGATTTATAATATGAAGCAACTAAAGGTATTTCTTCTCCCCCCTGGATGGGATGCGAGTCCATCGCAGGTCACTCCCCAGCATTGTGTGAGCTGAGGTTGCCCCAGTAGTGTGTTCTTACCCATTTGTACTCTTGGGTGGCTACAAGCACTGTACCAGATACATTTCTCACCTAAGAACGCACTGACACAAATGTGTCTTTCAACATGTTCAAGGGTTCAAACCCGGACCGGGTTTCGATCCGGAATCTAACTCACGTACAGTAGAACCGAGGCTACTAAATCTTTCAAAAGATTTAGTAGAAATATTATAACGTGGAAAATTGAGGTGAATAATTTTGAAAGTCAGAACCTGTCCTTGATCTTCGTCAACTGTGCATCCAAGTGCCGCCTAACTGGTGAAAGAAAGAAAGACTGTTCAGTCGAACCTCCCATTACGGATACTTCTATTTATTATTCAACAACCTCGAGCTCGCGCGATGCCCATATATGGTCTCGACGTCCTTGTTATCCGTTATCCGTACATAACAGACATGCTGCGATATACGTAGGTTGCAACCAGGGCGTTGCAACAATTCGTCCGAAGTATCGCAAAGCGCTGCATAATAACAGTATTTTTAGCGGTAAAATACTTTTCGTTGACAATTTGTTGAATAACAAAACAATTGTCCTGCTCAATGTTGCGGACTATCGTCTGATTTTAGCCGACGAGGCCGTATTTCGAAGAATAGTTGTTAAATATCGGGCACTCAGCCCTGCCCCTGGCTTTGGTGATTCGACTGTACTTTTAGCTTAATTTAATTATCATCTTATTTACTTTCGATAAATATAATTTAATCTACTTTTTGGTTTCGCCAGGAAACAATCCACTATTATCGGATATGAAGAGTCACATCATTAGCGGTAAGTCGTAAATCTAGTTGTTGAATGTGTGAACTTTTATCACTAATTATGAATTCACTCAGATACTACGCGCACTCTGATTGGTCAAATTGTTCAAAATCCTATGTTCTATTGTACTGGCAAACTCCCGCTTCTCGACATGGCAGCACTACTATGGAGGGGGATACTGGACAAAAATGTAATTGTAGTGGTACTGCGTGCTGCATTATATCGTACCACGCGTTGATACCCGAAACTACCCGGTGTGTTGTTATATCGTACCCGATATGTCGCTTTATCGTACTGCTCAAGCCAAAACACCGTACTGTGTGCTGCTATATCGTACCCGATCATTAAATATCGTAAGTGATATGCAGTTATATCGTAGTGCTAAAGCCATAACATCGTACCGTGTGCTGCTATATCGTACCCGATGATACAACAACAACTTTATTACCAGAAAAAGACTTCATACAATGCTTCAAAAAAAAAAAAAAATTAAAACAGGATATTGGTAACAACACTCAGAAAAACTAAAAAGCGTATCGAGCTGAGCGAAGTTAAATTAGATTAAAACTAAGACGGTGGTTGGCAATAAAGCAAAAATAAATAAATAAATAAATAAATAAATGGAAAACGTTAATAGCTAACATAAACATTCTATAGCAAAATATATAAAAGCTAAATAAAGGAAATAAGTATTGAATAGTAAGTAACTACTAGGTGCCAGATGAACACTCATTAATGTTGGCAGTATTTCTGTAAGATGTTAAGTTTAACTTCATTTTTGAACATTTTGAGGGGGAGGTATTTGATGTTTTCATCCAAGTCATTCCAAACTTTTACAGCAGCAAAGCGAATGTTGAATTTACCATAGTTTGTTTTGACAGAGTTAATATAATAAGTTGATCTGGACGCAAGCCTGGTTTTGTACTGGTGAATTGATGAAACAGATTGAAAAAAGTTATCAAAGGATGATGGAAGAAGGTTCTTATGATACTGATACAAAAAAAGTGCATTATGCAAGCTAACAAGGTCACCTAATTTTAGAATCTCTAGTTCTTTAAAGAGAGGCTCTGAGTGTTCATCTGGTTTTGAAAAAGTTATTATACGCATGGCTCTCTTCTGAAGAGTTATTAAAGGTTTGATCGAAGAACTATAGGTATTGCCCCAGAGTAATAAACCATATGTTAAGTAGGAATAGATAAGTGAATAGTAAAGTTGTTTCAATATATTTTTCTTTACATAATATCTAAGTTTGGATAGAACTCCAATACCTCTTGAAATTTTTTTACTTACTTCATGTATATATGCTTTCCAATTCAGATTTGAATCTAAAATAAGTCCCAAATATTTGACACGAGTGTCGGATTTAATAGAGGTATTGGAAATTCTAAGATTCATATTGTGCATTATTCGTCTTTGCGGAGAATGAAATACAACAAAATTTGTTTTATCAATGTTCAAGGATAATTTGTTAGCATATAACCACTGGCTCACCTTTTCTAATTCAATATTTAAGTCTGTTTCTAGATTTAGAATGTTAGGATTATTTAGAAATAGGTTTGTATCATCAGCAAAGAGGTGAAATTCTAAAATATTGGAGCATTTAGGCATATCATTTATATATAAAAGAAATAAAAGTGGTCCAAGGACTGACCCCTGTGGGACACCACAAGTTATAGTTTGGTAATCAGAATCAATACCAGACAGAGAGACAAACTGTCTTCTGTTACTCAAATAAGATGCAAACCAATCATTTGAAACCCCTCGTATGCCATAATACTCCAGTTTAGTTAATAAAATTTTATGGTTGACTGTATCGAATGCTTTACAAAGATCTAGGAATATACCACTACAGTACATGCCTTTATCAATTGATCTTTGAATCTTATCAGTCAAAAGAAGAAGAGCTTGGGTAGTTGAATGCTGTGACCTAAAACCAAACTGATTATTTATTAAATATGGATAGCAAAGAAATAGGTCTATAGTTGGATACTACACAGGTGGATCCTTTCTTGTGAATTGGGACTACTCTAGCAACTTTAAATTGATCAGGAACTGTACCAGAATAAAATGAGTAATTAAAAAGCAATTGAAGAGGTATTGCCAAAACACTTTTTAAGATCTTGAGAATAGATGCTGGAATGCTAAAAGGACCACATGCCTTGGATAACATATCGTAAGCGATATGCAGTTATATCGTATTGCTAAAGCCACAACGGAGCAACTTCAGCATCGTATCGTGTGCTGCTATATCGTACCCGATGATAACATATCGTAAGCGATATGCAGTTATATCGTATTGCTAAAGCCACAACATCGTACCGTGTGCTGCTATATCGTACCCGATGATAACATATCGTAAGCGATATGCAGTTATATCGTATTGCTAAAGCCACAACATCGTACCGTATGCTGCTATATCGTACCCGATGATGGTTTATCCATAGTTAATAGAGGGGACTGGTTATGAAACCCGGCGAACTTCAAAGAAATATCTCTTTGTTATGGTTTTTGCATCGTCACGTGACATTGAACGTGCACACGCAAAATTTCAAGATGGCGTCCCGAGTGAGTTCTATTCGAAGCGTGGTTGAATCCACTGTGAAAGTTGGCTTGTTCTGGTTGAAAATGAGTCAAAGACCGTAAGTTTTACAAGATTAGAGATCGTAGATTGCTATACCAGGCGATAATTCCGCTGCCTTCGGCTGTGGATCGCGCAGAAGGAGAAGAGAAATCGACATTTGGAAGCTATTCGCATCAGCACTTAGAGGCTCACATTGGAAATGGAAGAAAAGCTGACTGAACAAAATAGCCGGGTCGAGAGTGATAGGGTACTTTTATGTGTGTAAACTATTTTGAAGCCGAAGACACAGAAATATGTATAAGGTTTGTTTGACCATAGCATAGTAGAGGGGAAGGTGTTTATACCCACCATCGCATACAAATTTCGAATTCACTGTAAAGAGAAAGTTTCTTTCTCGAATATCTTTCTTTCTATTCTGAGATTCACACATAATTGTAGAGCCTGTTTGATTTCTACTTCAGGAATGAAGATTATTTAGAAGTTATCCAATTGAAACTTAGCTACGAGTCTGATGATGAAGACATGATTTTAAAAATAAAAATTTGAATGCTTTATTCTCAAATGATATCAGTGATTACTTTTGTGTTCCATCATCCCAGATGTTCATGTTTGGATCCAGGGTAGATGTCGTATCCACTTATGTGCATCCAAGACACCCTAAACCCTCTATTAACTATGGTTTATCGTAGCTTTCATGTCATTTCATTGCGACAAACTGGTCAGCGGCTTATACTTAGGTAGGAGTAGATACCTCATGCATGGGGACACAAAATGTCCCGGATTTTATTTAAAGACGTGTAGCTGTGAAGGAGTACAATTTGAAGAAAAAAAATCGAAAATTATCAAACTTGGCCAGAATAAAAAAAACAAAAACAAAACATCGCCGTTCGCGTAAAAGAAAAATTTGATTGAACTTAAAGTATTTTTTTTTATTCTGGCCAAGTTTGATAATTTTCGATTTTTTTTTTCAAATTGCACTCCTTCACAGTTACACGTCTTTAAAACATAGGCACGCTAAGCGTGCAGGAGTTATTTTTTCAATTGATTGGGTGGCTTGGGGTAGAACTGGGTGTTAGTCCTGTTGGGATGGTTTATTTTATGGGTTGAGCTATTTGTGCATGGTTCATGTGCACGGTCCATCACACCGACTAAGAGCTACTTTTGGAAAAATAACTCAAAAACAATTTAAAAAGAAATTGTGCAAATGTTCTAAAATTAGGCTGCTTTCCCTTGTAAATATGACTGTGGTGTGCAACCGATCGATCGAACCATACTGCTGAAGACAAAAAATACGTCAGTAATTTCTTCAAACGTAAACAGAAAAAAATATCTGGTAGTCACTTTTAAGGTTACCTTGATGTTTAACTATCCATCCCCTTTCATTCCAAGCCGAAAAAAAACCGCTAAGTACATCAAAACATGGATTGAAAACTGTTGACAACATTTACCGTAAACATGATCACAAAATCGCAAACACGCTCACTAAGAAAGCCAAATTGACCCAGAAATTGCAAACTGAAATGGCTCCATTATTTTCATCATCAATATAAAACAGAAACCTTTCTGCAAGCAAGGACGACTTTCTTTCGACGAACGCGAGAAACAAACAACTCTAGTCACCAGTGCATTTCGGCCAAACCACGTGACGATTTTACTTGGACTGGTACAATATGTAATTTCGCAACCAGAAGCAGAAACGTGCCCTAACTTGTAAGCGTAACATGATCAGTACCGATATTCCCACCGCCGTGCTTAAAATAGCTGTCGATGAAGTTGTGTGACACGCTTGACTGCACACCCAAAAAGCTAGTTTTCCTTTCAGCCGTTGTTTTTTGCGTGACGAGCCCAAACAACGGCTGTAAAGGAGACTACCAAAAAGCTGGCTGTCTTTTTTTTTCTTTTGCCTATGAGTTAACGTACATGTAACTGCAACCGCTTTGCGTTGGGAATATTAAATACACTAAAAAGGTATTGCGTCAGCCATGGAATGCGCTGACGTTGCAGCTTTCACTTTCGGTATGTGACAAACAAGATTATGTTTACTTTGCATGTTTATTTTGCCAGAAGCGACGGTCGTTAATTTGTTTGCAATTTTGCGACTATTTCTTGTCGGTTTAGCCAGTTGAAGTGAATATTTTGGCTGTTTCATCGAGGCGAGTTCAGAGATCTGAAGAAAATAAATTTGGCCGACGTAAACACTTGCAAGCATTACGTCATTGGTACGGAAATAACCGCATTGCACCGCCGTACTACTAAAGATAGCCATCAACAATCGGATGCGAAGCTTGAAATGCGAGACTCGCACAACGACTACTATACCTTCCTGCGGCCCTCACTCGCGGCACAAATGATTATTTTCTCTTTCCGTGCCATCCAACTACGTTGTCAAAACACCTGAGGGGAAAATTAATATTTGCCGAGCAGACAAAATGTGCCCTTGTAACATCATCACGTTATGAGCTTTTCAAACGATCGTACAATAAATAACTCATGACCGCCCATGTGAAGTCCTACTATTCCTAAACAGGAAACGTCGAACCTTCTCCGACCACATTCCAACCTCACGAAAATACCTATTATTTGGCAACTCTTGAACCCAAATAAACCCACATGCCTCAACGTATTACAAATACGTTATTCTTTGGGGGAAAACCTTGAGAGGTTTATGGTCGCTCGTGTTATTACTTAGCCAAAGCTCCTACTAAATGCTATACTTTTAACCGAGAGAAAACAGTTTAAACACCGCGCGGTTAGAATCTCAAAGATTTCTCGTTTAATTTCTTTAACACTCGCCCTTACAAACAACCCACAGTGCGTCAGTTTGTTCTCATTTGGGGACCAAAACAAAACGTTGAGCAAACACACAACACTGACATAAAAAATGGAAGTCACAACATTTAATTTATTCTCAATACACATATTTATTCTACTCAAAAACATCATAAATTGTAAATGAAGTGGTCAACAAATACTATACCCATATTCTGTCGTCAACTGAACTAGTTAATTCCGTAAACCAAGAGAATCACCTTCACCACCATGAAATTTCCAAACACTTTTCAGTTTCAGAACCCACACACAATGTTCTCACCCAAAGCTACATAAAAATCAAGAACTGGAATAGAGACTTCAGGCCAACACAGCCTAATAAGGTCGAATCTGTAGCAAAACAAAGATGGCCTTACTTTGAATCCAAAACAAATATTCATGAAAACGATCCATATATACAAGCCGCAATTTGATTGGTCCTTGATAGAATCCCAAATCTGATTGGTGTGAAATACATACATGAATGATCCACCCAACCAACATCCAACATCCAACATCCACCCACTTAATAGCCAAATACGTCTTCACGCCGACTAAGAGTTATTTTTTAAGAGTTATTTTTTTGAAAAAAATAACTCAATAAAATCCGGGACATTTTGTGTCCCCATGCATGAGGTACCTACCTAAGTATAAGCCGCTGACCAGTTTGTCGCAATGAAATGACATGAAAGCTACGATAAACCATCATCGGGTACGATATAGCAGCATACGGTACGACAACACTTACGATATGTTATCATCGCGTACGATATAGCAGCACACGGTACGATGTTGTGGCTTTAGCAATACGATATAACTGCATATCGCTTACGATATGTTATCATCGGGTACGATATAGCAGCACACGGTACGATGTTATGGCTTTAGCACTACGATATAACTGCATATCACTTACGATATTTAATGATCGGGTACGATATAGCAACACACAGTACGGTGCTATGGCTTGAGCAGTACGATAAAGCGACATATCGGGTACGATATGACAACACACCGGGTAGTTTCGGGTATCAACGCGTGGTACGATATAATGCAGCACGCAGTACCACTACAATTACATTTTTGTCCAGTATCCCCCTCCATACACTACGCTCGACTACGCGTGAGAACGTTAGTTTAATGTCTAATTTTGGTCTTTGTGATGGTGGGTTACTAAAATGAATTTTCGTTGGAACGAACTAACTTGAGGAATGAAAACCGGAAACGCATAAACAAACATGAGAAGGAACACAATTAGCCTGATTCTCAGACGTCCGAGGTCGATCGCGGCCGCTACGCTTTCCCTCTTGTAGCGGCCGCGATCGACCTCGGACGTCTGAGAATCAGGTTAGAACACAATACGCAGTTTCCGCTTTCGCCGGGCTGGAATGATGTAAATGACATGGATCTCTTTTCATTCAACATTTACTGGGAAACCTCAATTAAAAGGGAAAAAGCTAACACAAATTGGTATTTTGATGGCAGAACCTTACGCTGAGTCCTTGTACTGATTCCAGTTTAACGCGCTTTTAGAGCTTTGTTATGACTTTTATAGCTTTAACGTCGTGTTGATCCGTGGATTTTGTATATGGAGTTGGCCCTCTGTTTTATCCTTTTAGTCCCTGTGATTGATTTACCGCGTCATTAGATGAACGGTTGAGAATACGCCACTTGATCATGAAATTTAAAATAGATTCCTTTTTCTTTGACAAACGTTTCCCTGATAAATAATAGCTTTCATTTGGAGCGAGAATATGTACGGAAATTTGTCCTCGGACATAACCTGTTCCGAGAAGCAAACAGTTTTCCGAGAGCAAAGCTCGAGGAAAACTGTGAGCTTCGAGGAACAGATAATGTGCAAGGACAAATATCCGTGCATATGTTTGAAGCCAAATGGAGGCTACTGTGTTTATTATCTCTCAAATATTTTTACACAGGGCCGCATTTTGGGAGACCTTTCCTCAGATTTTTTACACGTCAAAGTAATCCTGTCGGCGCTCAAAATGCTTTTAGTCTACTCAAAATGTTTGGTTCTATTCCTTTTAACAATTTACGTGCAAACGTAAATCGCGAAGTTCGAAAACTGGGAAATAAAAATTATTCAACAAGAAGCGCGATGCCCAACTATGGTCAGGACGTCCTTGTTTTCCGTTATCTGTACATAACAGAGAGTTGTAGTAATTCCTGAGTTTTGATTGGTTAACAGGCAATGGTATATGAGCTCATATAACATTGACCACAAATATCGTAGCCGATACGCGTCAACGAAAACAGCTGGAGAGCTCAAATATTGCAATTCTTTTGGGCGTTTTTAAGAAAACAATTATTCCACTCGCGCTTGTTGGATATGAAATCGCTTTTGAAGGCTTGACTATGAATGTTGAATTCTGCAAAGATAACTCCGGCAGTGCACAAAAAATGCGCTATTTCCGAAAAATAAGGGGGCCTGGGCCCCCCGAGCCCCTCCCCTGGATCCACCAGTGCAAGCTTACGAGAGCTGCTACACTACCACGAAATGCAACGACGCGGGATGCAGGATGTTAGGCAGATGCGGTGTCTTTCTTAGAGAGTTGTAGAGGGTATTTTTGTAACCCATGATTTGTTCTTCTTTGGCGTGAAACATGGCCATCTAAATATCCAGAATCGAGTTATATATTAGTTTAGCGTAAATTGTGATTTGATAACTAAATAAATAAATAAATAAATAAATAATTTAGATATTTATTTACTATTTGTTGTTTTGGCCACCAGGCGGAGGGTCTAGTTTTCTTGACGTGGACATCCTAAGCAACTACTCAAAGATACTTTCTGAAAAGTTACAAGACCTAACCCTTCGACATGACCAAGTTTTGAAAGATAACAACGAGCTTAGAAAAAAGCTCGAGGAGGCCTTGGTGGAACAAGAAAGGAAGCAACGTAGAATCGATTCACTGGAAAAGCAAGTATTAGACACCGAAGATGCTTTGGTTAGCGAGGCACAATCCAGTGCTAACAAGACAGGAGAGAATCTTCTGCAGCGATTTGAAGTCGTTCAACGGGAAGGACGAACAAACCAGTTTATAATTCAGCTACAGATGAAGTTGTTGACGGCCCATGAGGAAAACGAGACTCTCCAACAGCAACTGGAAGAAGTAAGGGCTCGGGGAGACGAGCTGTTGAAGCAGTTGAGTAAAGTTAACGTAGACTATGCGTTTGAGAGAAAGGAAACCACCAAGTTGTCGCAGCAGTTGCGATCGCAGACAGCGGAAATGAAGACCTGCGAGAGTTTGAAGATGAAACTCCGCGAGGCGCAGTTTGAAAGCGCCAAGTTGCAGTGCGAGTTGCAGGAAAAAGAGAATGATTTAACGGAGGTGAAGCGATGGACCGAAGCTTTAAAAGCCCGGTTTGACTTGATTGTCGCCGAGAAAAAGGAAATACTGAAAAATCAAGAAATCGTGGACGGCGAGTGCTCCAGGCAGCGAGATGAAATCTCCGACTTGAAGATCAAACTGAACCACAAGGAACGAGTCATGGAAGAGCTGAGGCGAAACTGCAAAGAAGTGGAAGAAAGCTCGAAGATTTACAGAGAAGAACGGGACTTTTATTCTAAATCCATGGCAGATACAACGTTGGAGCTAGAGCAAATGAGGAAAGAGACAGAAGAGGTCGCTCAACGACACAAGAAAGCTTTAGAGTCCAAAGAATCAAGTCTTCGACAGCAGGCGGAGTACGTGCGACAGTTTGAAAACAAATACGAAGAGGCCAAAGAGGAACTTGCATCCGTGAAGACGGTTCTAAACAAAGAAAAAGCAGATAACGAAGAACTAAGAATGAGGATCAATACTTTGGAGGCGGAGTTAAAGCAAAAGGTAGATATATAAATTAAAGATCATTAAATGTAATAGTAAGATTTCCGGGCGTAGCTACCTGTACGCACATGCACGGGCTTACCTGGAGAAAAAGTCGAAAATAAAACGAAATGAGTAGAATGCAAAGTAGAATTAGAATGTCTGGCGAAAAAATTCTTTCATACAAACGAGTAATATTCACATGTTCATTTTCACAGAAATTAAACTCGTTTTCATTAAAGAGTTTACATCAGGCTTCATGTCGAGGTGAGGGGGGGATGTTATTGAAGTACTTTATTTTCTCAACAATCCTTTCCTTATTAGGAATCAATTTCGAAGCCTTATATGGACGAAGATGATGACCAGGACGTGAGTCAAATCGAGGATTCTCGTGAGCCTGAACCGAGCAGGTCTGGAAACAACGATGGCTTCAGCATCGACTGGAAATTTAAAGAACGCGCGGCTAAAGAACTCGTGGGGAGTATCAAGGGGCGATTCACGAGAACGGACCAACAACAAACCGAAGAACCACGAGCTAAGAACAAAGCCATCCGGAAAAGTAACAGCTTTGACGAGAAACTGGTTAAACTCGTGCCGGAGTTTGAAAGCCTGCCCCTGAAAACAAAACAGGAATGTAGTCTGGATCGGCACAGAATGAAACAGAGCCTGCCGTACGAATTGTTGGCCACCATGTGCCCGCCAATGATAAGCGTTGGAGACGCATTTCCTGACGCGCTGAGTGCCGCGATCTCCCGATCAAGGGATGGTCCGATCAGACGTGGTTGTCGCAAGTTGTCTGCTCCAGCGGTGAGTGAATTTCTGTCGTTCCATCACCAAGATTCAAACTCGGTGGGAAAAGACTGCGACGGAACAGAAGACGGAGGAGTCAACGCTAGCTTGGGAACGTTTGCTGGCGAAGGGATGGAGGTTTTCGAAGACGATCATAAAGCAGCCAAAAATCAATTCCGTGAACGCTCACGCGCAATCCGACTCAGGGAAGGTGAGCGACGCAATCGACGTCTCACGGAGCCAATCATGTACCAGGACTACTCAAAAACGGACCATGTGTAACGTAACTAACTTTGTCACGCAAGGACTAACATTTGTCATGCAACTGATGGTAATTTTGCAATGTAAAACTTAGCATCAGATCGAACAAAACCTGTAAATAATACTTTTTAAGTCCACACTAAGAAGATAATTTTACCCATTAATGAAATCGATGGTTGGGATTTCAAAGGATTGAGACACATTACAAAATTCAGAATTTAACTCAAAACTTAGTTTCTTTTAGATAACATTGCATTGGTGCATACAAAACTGCAACGCTGATTGCAGAAACATTGCGTAGTATATCAGCATACAGTGACTCTCTCCAGCTAATGAGTAACCAGCGACACAACTGTACAACCAAAACCAGAAACAAAAGAATTTTTATTAAATTTAACAATTTGAAGTACAAGTACAGTAGATCTTTCTGATTGTGTTGTACCAAGAGATGATGGTCCTCTCCTGGTTGTACTGAAATTTTTATTTAAAAAGATTAACAAGTCCTCCTACGAGAAAAGAACATTTTGTTAACACTGTTTTATAGCACTGAATTATATTGTATATTGTTGAGTTTGACAAATAAAATTTCCATAACGTGGCAAATCAAATCAGACTGCACACATTGATTATTAACTTCACAACTTTGATTCCTCTGTCTGAAAGTACATGTGAAATAAAATAAAAAAAGTAAAAATTCAATAAAATAAAATAATTGATCTGAATCTGAATTTGTTGACGGCGCCGCGTTATTTCAAAACCGCTCATTCACATTGAGTACACTGGTGGAAAGCTATGTTTCTATAAGTTTTTATAAAATTTTGAACATATGTAAATGCGCGCCTTTATTGATTGGGTGTACTTTTACATGAGCCTGAACCACTATGTAAACATAATAGCGACATGCCATTTCGTTTTGTTTTCCTAATAAAAGAAATGCGAGTAACAAAAAACAGACGGCTGTTTCTTTCTTCCATAACCCGATACAGACTGATACAGACATTAAAGAAATTTTGGGAGTACTCGAAAATAGTAAAGTAAACCCTCGCCTGCAGCTCGCCTGTACATAATCGTTTTTCTTCGAAACCTTTTCTCGAGTTTGCATCGGGCCATGTAAACGCGCCAGCAATTTTCCATTTCCTCAATAGAAAGCCGAAATTGTTTCTGTAGTCTTATCGAGTGTTGGTGGTGAAAAATTTACCAAGAACATTATGATTCCTCCATAAGAACGCGCACGTTTGTCCAATTCCTTGAAGAAATTGGAAACATTTTACCAACATCTTATGTTTGCATTAGGAACTGCCATGGGTAGTTCGAAAAATAAGCCTAACTATGAGCACTTATTTTAGTTTGGTGAACATTTGGGTTTTCTTAACAATTATGTGATTTGCGGCTTTAAGACGAGAAAAGAGCCTCAAGGAAGGGCCTTACGTCACCTACAGTTGCCTGCCCTGCACCTTTTGAAAAGGGCTCCTTAGCAACTGGAGCTTGGTCCCTCATTATGGCCAGCAGTTCATAGGTACTAAAGTCCTTAGGCTTAATGTTGAGGGCCTCGACTAACATCTCGCTGGGAGCTCTTCCGCTCTGAAGGCCCTTTACTAACATGATGAAAAGCAGTGTTTGATTCTCGCTACTCTTTCCACAACAGGAAACAAAATCAATGGCTTCTTTCCACATGTGACTACTTAGAAGTAAATGCAGAGCTCGTGTTTCTTGACCAGCTGAGTAACACAGTTGGGAGTGGACAAGGATGGACTTGGTGTTAACGTCTCTTGTACGCAGTACAGGGAGGCACTCTAACACAGACTGGGTTACATAATCCTGCAGGAAAAAGCAAAATGAAACAGTTTAAAAGGCTCCCTGAAGGCCCTTCCTTGAGTTAAATCTGCAGTTAGCATCATTGGTCCGCAAAGCATGCAGAGAGATAAACAATCATTCTCGTCCACAGAGCTGCCTGTCCTTCTTAGCCGGCAGGGCCTTAGCACAAGGAACAGGTGGCTCTGGAGCACAACATTTGATTGGCTAGATTTGAACAAAGGGAGTTTGAAATCTAGCCAATCAAATCAACAGTTTTAAAATCCCTCTGACATTATGGAGTTTAAAATAGTTGATATAATTGGCTAGATTTTAAGGGGGGTGACTCTTAACTACCAATTTGTTTCTAAGGCAGGTTTCTAATTGCTATATTTTGGAAACAAAACCTCATACCAGATAAGCTTTTTGCACAAGTTTGTTCTATTGAAGATTCCTTCAAGAGTTTCGTGTCACGGTCACATTTAACGTGTCACGTGACCAGAACAGAATAAACCCCAAAACTCAAACGGTGGGTAGATTTTAAAATTTAAATGAGCGTCAATAGATAAAGAACATCCACATGCATAATGTAACGTATCGTTTTTGTGAAATTTGCATTATTATAAGAGTTATGGCGTAATAAACACTCATATTTACAGACTTTCATCAGTAACGTTTCCTTTTTTCGTATAAACGGTAAAAGCATACATCAGATTATAAAGATAGTTACGTTATCTCTGATTCGTAAGAGAAATCGGAACTTTACCTTGTTTCCGTGGAGTTTTAGGGATTTTAAATTCTGATGCATGGTTTGGGACTGGCACTAGTTTCGCACACACGATATATTTCTCAACGCAGGTGTATCCCCAAATAAAATTCACCATTTAGCGTTATAAAAAGCTTCAAAATCGCTTGATTCAAAACATAGTCTTCAGCCATTCCTTAGCAACTGCTCTAGATCTGTAGTTAAGAGTCTCCCCCCTTACACTCCCTTTGTTACAATCTGGCTTGTATACAGACTTTTGCTACAATCTAGGTAATATCTTGTGTCCAAAGAGCCACCTATTCCTAGGCAAAGGCCCCACCAACTCCCAGTAGGCAGCTGTGGGCAGGAGAGAATGATAAACAATTAACTCATTAGGTTGGAACTTAAATAAAGTTCTAGAATGTTTCAGTGATGACAGACCAGATCCCACAATAACAATTTGAAAGTGGACGAAAAAGGAAACAAATTACTAAAGGCTATGAAGGAAAGTTTTCCGGCCCTATCCCCCACCTGGGGGCAAGGAACTAAGAGAGATGAAGGAAAGTTATTTGTAAATGGGGATTAGGGATTAGTGTAAAGAGTAGCTCCCAGCTATTTTATAACTCATTATCTAATTCAAACCTCTGTTCTCTCATCTGATTCTTCAAGCTGAATTGAATCCATTCCTTTCTCCACCAATCCCATAAGCCAATCAGATTTTGAGTCATAGAACATCCGCAGAAGAATGCTCAAAATGGCATTGTATGGATCTCGGACAGCGATTCTACTCCTCTGCCACCGGCCATTTCTCCACTCAAGTCTAAAAAGACATTTTAATTAAAGGAGCTGTGTCACAGATTTTAGTCAAATAATTTAGGCATGAGAAATGGCCATACCATTCAGTTAAATATAATAAGAACCACTTAAAACAGTGACGGAACATTTCAATAACACAGCAAATACAAAAGAATGTATGGATGGACAAAAGTGAAGAAGATTGAAACGGATTGCGATTTGGCCCGATATGGGTTTTTGAAATACCGTTGGACTGAACAGTTTTCAGAGTTAATCCAATTTGCTTGTAACTTTAAATTACAATGCCGGGAGACACATTTGGTTGTAATGAACTATGGTTTTGTCATTTAGATCCATAGAAGTAATTTACAAACAGTTCAATTAGTTAATAAAGAAACTATTTACAGTTTCTGGAGATACAGGTTTTTGTATTGTTTTAAACACAACATGCAATCCAGAAAAGTTGTCCCTTCTGCAAAGATCCACAATTTCTACAACACAGGAAGATGGCAAGGCAGTATGGTTGATGGTGACCTTTAAAGGTACACATTTATTACTTGTCTGTAAATCTGAAATGTTCACCAACCTGTAAATGTTTCTGCATCTCTGCTCCCACTGACTTTCCTGCAAGTCATCCTGCTCTGAATCAATCTTTAAATACTCTGCCACACATTCTAGAACCTCCTGTGGCTTTTGATGACTTAATGTGCTCAACCTTTCCAGTGACGTCATGTCCAGAGGGCCACTGTCAAATATCTCCAACAATGCAGGAACCTCTTGTGCCACAGAGTTGGTTGGTAGTGAGGGTGACTGGGTCATTTCATTGAAACCAGAATCGATCATTGACTTACGCTGTTTGCTCAGCAGAAGAAATTCACTCATGTATGGATGCAACAACTCATTTAAAAATGTCCTGTTAGTTCCAGATTTGCCTACACTTTCACCCATATATTGTTCAAGTTTTTGAAGGACAAAGTCCCTGTGTATTGGATGTTCCCAGAGCAGTGCAAGGGCTATCGCTGGGCCCTGAGCATGTTCACTTACCAAAAGATCAAGAAAAACTCCAGGGATCTCGTTATCTTTCACGTTACAATCTGGCACAATTCTTGAACACGCAACTGAGTCCAATGCTAGCTTGGCTGCCCTGTGGTTCACATTCCATTTCATCAAGTGACTTGCCGCAAAGAGTGGGCCAGCAAATACCATCTCATCAGCATGTACAGATTGTTCAGTAGCACTGTTGGAAGATCTCTGATAAGTGTCTTGATTTTTGACAAGTTTAGGAATAACAAAACTTTCTGATGAAGCATCAAATTCGGTTCTCAGGGATGGATCATCCACAGCAAAACAATTTTTATGCAAAACACCACTTTTGGTACATAATTCATTTGACCTTTCTTGAGTCATTGAAGAATCAGTTTCTCCATTCACAAAGCTTGTGGATTTAACAGAAGATCTAATGCATTCAGAAATTTCAAGCACTGTTCCTGATTGAAGCTTCCAAATTCCACTAATCGACCAAAATCCGATTGAATTAGCCAGCTGAAAACTCTTCCATATGTGAATGTTCTGTCCCTGCAAGTCTTTAAGCCTGCAGATTTCAGCTCCACTGTGAATATCATAAAGTGCAATAACACCCGAGTGCCATACTAGTCCAACAATAAGATCATATGCGAAAAAGAGTGAAATCTTGTCATTATGAAATGAGGAATCCAAAAGCAGTTTAACAATGGGTGTTAAAACAGGGTCTCTTTCTTCAAGTTTGAAATAAGACAATTCTGATTCACTGTTAAGTACAAGAAGTTCATTTGTTGAAGGGTGAGATGTGATAGCAACAAGGTGGGGCATGCCACTTTTTGTCCCTGATGCCCATGGGCAAACTAACTCTGCAACTATTGCTCTGAAGTCAAATTTGTCTACATCTCCAACAAAACCACAATTCCAAATATAAATCTGTCAAAAAAAGAAATGAAAAATTAAAACATTAAACTTTAGAAGAAAAGTTGACAATGTCCTGTTAAAGTTAAGTACCATAACTCTTCTGAAAACAAGCCCTCCCAAAGAAAAACCCCTCCCCTCAACTTAAATAAGCCCTTAATCTGACAAACACAAGAAGCCAATTGTTAAAAAAAACTCCCCCAAAATATAAGCCCATGGACTATAAATACTTTGACATAGCTCTTTCAGCTGTTTGAATTACTTTTTTGGCTTTACACACTCCTACTGTGGTGGGAGTGGAGGGGGAGGGGGGGGGGGGTGCATGTAGGAGCTCTATGGGAGGTGGGGAAGAGAGGGCTAGAAGTGGGATTCCCAAGGTGGCAGGAACTGGAAAAAATCGGAACAATGATATTTTGCAATTTAAGTAGCACAACAGACTGGGTTGTAAATGAAGTATGTGGGAACAGGGATCAAAGGGGTGGGATTATGACATTTTTGTGGGATCAGAGATCACAGTTGAACAGAATTTTGGGATCACAAAAACTGGGATCATCCCTGATCCCACATACCTCATTATGTCCCTGATCCCTCATACCTCGTTATGACCCTAATGCCACATACCTCGTTATGACTCTGATCCCACATAACCTGTTATGACCCTGATCCCACATACCCCATTATGACCCTGATCCCACATACCTCGTTATGACCCTGATCCCACATACCCCATTATGACCCTGATCCCACATACCCCATTATGACCCTAATGCCACATACCTCGTTATGAACCTGATCCCACATACCTCATTATGACCCTGATCCCACATACCCCATTATGACCCTAATGCCACATACCTTGTTATGACCCTGATCCCACATACCCCATTGTAACCCTAATGCCACATACCTCGTTATGACCCTGATCCCACATACCCCATTATGACCCTAATGCCACATACCTCGTTATGACCCTGATCCCACATACCCCATTATGACCCTAATGCCACATACCTCGTTATGACCCTGATCCCACATACCCCATCATGACCCTAATGCCACATACCTCATTATGACCCTGATCCCACATACCCCATTATGACCCTAATGCCACATACCTTGTTATGACCCTGATCCCACATACCCCATTGTAACCCTAATGCCACATACCTTGTTATGACCCTGATCCCACATACCCCATTATGACCCTGATCCCACATACCTCGTTATGACCCTGATCCCACATACCCCATTATGACCCTAATGCCACATACCTCGTTATGACCCTGATCCCACATACCCCATCATGACCCTAATGCCACATACCTTGTTATGACCCTGATCCCACATACCCCATTATGACCCTAATGCCACATACCTTGTTATGACCCTGATCCCACATACCCCATTGTAACCCTAATGCCACATACCTTGTTATGACCCTGATCCCACATACCCCATTATGACCCTGATCCCACATACCTCGTTATGACCCTGATCCCACATACCCCATCATGACCCTAATGCCACATACCTTGTTATGACCCTGATCCCACATACCCCATTATGACCCTAATGCCACATACCTCGTTATGAACCTGATCCCACATACCTCATTATGACCCTGATCCCACATACCCTGTTATGACCCTAATGCCACATACCTTGATCCCTGACACACCTCGTTATGACCCTGAAAAGAGGCAGGAACCACTAAGGAAGGGGTGGGAACCAGCAGTAAAAGGTTCGGAAGAAAGTTCAGACTGCCCCCTTATACTATAGTGATTGATTGTTCTGCACATAGATAATATTTATATCTGAAACTTAATTCCTAACAAACCTTTAAGGACCTCTGAACAAATGTCCAAAAGAGAATAAAACATCTCAACTCCTCAGGAAAGTCAGGAACGAGACATATGCTTCTGCCAATGATATGCAAAGACATGGCAGGACAGCCATGAAGAATGGCAACTAATGGTCCAACAGAAACCACAGTATTGTTTCCTAGTCTCTCAGAAACAGTCACATCTCTCAAACAAACACAACATGTTATCAAATTTGATGCAGAGACTGAACGACGCTCACACCAAAAGAATGAATTCACGAGAGGATGAAGTATGACATGTAAGATTTCGACTCCTTTTGTGTTACTCAGTTGAAATTCATTCTTTTTTATCCATTTGTAATTAGACTGAGTGAATTCCCAGCACTCTGTGATGCTGTTTTGGTGAATAATGAAGATAAGCGATGGATTTTCAGTGCTCGACAGGACACTCACAATGGGAGATTCTTGGTCTGAAATAAAAGGAAAACCACAATCCCCATTAATCTTGAACGTCACTATGAAATTAATTAACTTTGTAACCAAGTGATCTTCAACTCCCCCCCCCCTCCCCCTGGGGATACTCCCATAAATTTTGGATACAAGTGTACTGTGAAGGTTACTAAACCCTGACCCTATTTTAAGAATAAAGAAAACGAAAATTGATACTCTTTTGCTTGACAACCAAATAACTGCAAAAATCTTTATAAAAATGCTTTGCTAATAATTGAATGAAATGTTCAGTTTTAACAGACCATTTCTTTTTTGTTTAGCTGGGCATTTACGGACTGTAATTTTAGCTGATACAATGCAGGTTCCCTATCAAAGGATCACACCAGGAACACAAATGGCAAAAGGAGCAAAAATGATACCGAGATAGGACTGAGAACCTCAAAAACCATTCCCTATCCTGCAGCACATACCTATATAGTCCATTTATGGGAGAACCTCCACCCCTGCCGCCCCGGGTCTTCAACTGGAAATCCTTGAAATTTCCTTGATAATTAACCGGGTGGGGCCTGGGGCCCGCCCGGTTCTTAAAATGCACGCTGCGTGTTTTCGTCGTCGCAGATCTAAAAATACGCATTTGGCTGGAGTTCAAATCACGTTACTCGCGAGGAGCTATGAATAATCAACCTATTTAGAATTTTAGGAATGTTCCATTGTTTGTTTAGTGTGAAATCTTTATTTTGGTGTTATTTAAGCAGTGGAGTCGGAATGAGTTCAAATCGTAAAATTTACATATTCGTAAAATGATTTATAGCTCCGTGCGATCGAGTGCGAAACAGCGACCATTACTTTATGACAGATGTTAACGATGCAGCAGTTTCGTGGTTGATCTGATGCCAGTGTGATGTTTTCGCTCGCTGTGCTTTTTGCCCTTTTGAGTTGCGTTGAGCTGAAAAGAGTCTAATAATCTACAGCAGTATATTTACTAATTCAACGACTGTTCCAGACAACAAACGTGAAGGTAAGTGGATAAGTGTTTATTTTCTTTCACAGAGAATAGCATCACGCTTTTGATCATTTTCACCAAGTCGTGTTGGGGACGCAGTATCTTTTTTGTCCGCCATTGTTTTTTTGTTTTTTTTTAACACCCTTTATTTATCATACAAAAAAGAATTACAAAAACAGGTGTTTTTTTTTAAATTACTCCTTACATATAACAAACACACCTCTAAAACTAAAGCATGAGCTAAACTACACAAAAATAACGAAAAAGATATACAGCCACTTAAAGAAGATAACAAATAAATACAAGCATACTTACATAGGTGAAAAAAAGAAAAAAAAAACCACCGATAAAACGCGGAAACCGAGAAATGGTCTCGTTTTTCTTTTCTTTTTTTTTTTTTTCCTTTTCCCTTGTTCTCTTTTTTTGTTCCCATCCCAATTAGCCTGTTTGTAAGGGAAGGATTCGTTTCCATTTTGAGAAGTGTTTTTGTAGTTGGTTACGATCTCTTGCTATAAGGCGTTCCATCTCATAAACAGTTTTAATCTTGGCAAGAAAGACTTTAAAGGATGGTTGGTTTCTATTTAACTTGCATCTATAAATAAATTGTTTCGCTAGCAAGACTAAATGATTCAATAAGTGAAAGTCTTTAGAAATATCAAAAAATCCGAAAAGAATGTGAACGACCGTAAAATGAACTTCTTCAAAGTTATGAACGTTTAGCCAAGAAAAGAACGTATTCCAAAAAGTTCTCGTTACCTTACACAGGCAAAATAAATGCTCGAGGGATTCAACTTCAACACAGAAGCGCAGAATTCAACACAGAGCACAGAATCTATCATTTTAAATCTAAAGAGTTTGTCATTTGTAAATACAATATTGTTCAGTATTTTATATTGGAATTCTCTTGATTTTGTGTCCAGAGCAACATTAAAAGCTAGTCCATTGACAACTCAGGGTATTTACTGATCAACTTCTCCTGGGCTGAGGGAGGGGTTTGTTTTTTAATTTTGAAACTTTTATATATCATTTTGGATGTTATTTTCAATAAATTAACGTTAGTGCCGTCTATATTAAGTTCAATAAAGTCGTTCAGGGGAGTAGGGCGTTGCCCATGATTTTGCTTTAAGATTGCTCTCCAGTCACTAGGAATAGCATTAAAAATACCCATCAATTTAAAGTAGTCCACTGGTGAAAGCCTTGTTCCCTGAAATCTGCTATTGTCCAGGAATGTACCTCTGTTGGATAATAAGTTGCCTATTTTAACAAACCCTTGATTTACCAGATGTTGTGAAAAAACAGAGGCTTTTTCTACAAGGATGTTCTTATTGTTCCAGATAATCTGGTTAGCTACTTCGTCATAGGATTTCACTGTACTTGGGTTTAAATCCATCCAAGCTTCAAGGCATTCTTTATAGAATTCGGGGAGATATATTGGGAGGTTCCGAGTGTCAAAATTACAATGCAAAAGAAACTTTCCACCTACTTGCCTTAGATAAACATCGAGGATGGACTTCCAAGTGCTATTATAGTCTTCCATGTACTTTTTTAAACTTATTATACGCTGAGCAGAGATCATAGATTGAATGTCTAACATTTTTAGACCCCCGTCATCTATGTCATTTATAAGGGCTGACCTTTTCACTTTATCTTTACCTTTCCAAATAAATCCATACAAAAGCTTTTTGATTTCTGAAATAAGGTCTTGACTTACAGGAATTAAGGTCGCCTTATACATAAATTTTGGTATGGCGAATGTTTTAACAATTTGGATTCTACCCAGTAACGTAAGGCCCCTCCATTTCCACATGTTCAGTGTTTTTTGGATGGACTTCAGGATCATATCGAAATTTGCTTTCTTCCTGGCTGATTTGTTATAATTGAAATACACCCCCAAGATCTTAATCGATTTCTGTATTTTATGAGAGAAATCCTTTTGAGACAGTTGCTGTAAGCCGATCAGGTTATATATAATAATTTCTGATTTATTGTTTGTTTATGAAATACATAGCGTAGAAAGTTCATTTTGTTGATAAGAGAAATTATGTCGCGTGTTATAATTTCCGGTCATATAGAAAGTGTTTAGCAGTCAAAAGCGTTCGCCTTATTTTTGTTAAAGGTTTTGTTTTGGTTTGGAAGAAAGTGACTGTCTACACGGGTACAACTCGCCACAAGGGCTAATTCGACATTGTTGAAAGGCAAAATCGTACAATGTAGCAGATGAACTTTCCGTATCTTCCAAAATATCAACAATGGTCTGCACACTACATGTGAATGTAAAAATAGAAAAATGGAGCGCGTAAAACTCAAGGCAAAATACTCCAAGGCAGTTAGAAAGGACTGATACAAGATATAAACGAAAAACACAAATTATATTTGGCAAATTCTATGAGATTTAGTAAACAGAAATCTTTAAAGAGCCGGTGTGAACAATTTGAGACAGCGTTTGATTTGACCTTGTAATCGTATAGCCTGTGAACGCTGACGTATTTCCGGCTGTGAAATACGACTGCGTTCGCGGGCTATCAACACAAAAGTTGTCAGCTACTTAATTTACGTTAATTCTTTGACCAATTTCCTAAAAATTATCTAAGACCCCTTGTGAGATGTCATCCCTTTTGCAGGCACTGCATGCTGTTTATTTTTGTAACAGCATAATTATTATACTACAGTAATTTTAAAGTAAACCATAAGAATTGCTTGTTCCTTTTTTCTCTCTTGATAATGATTGTGAAATGTTACACGTTAATGTGTGACGTGGTGTAATGCTGTATAAGGCATCCACTTTCGAGGAATTTAGAAAATTGTGTTGACTTTTCGGTTACGTAATTTCAGTGCAATTAAGAAGGTGAAGGTCTACTTTTCTTTTGTTTGCAGGCGTACATAGTGTGAAAGAAACCACAAGTCGTCCTACCAGGAAAAATAACGGCAGTTGCAAAATTAAATGAAAATTCATGGAATATTTATGATTAGTAATAATATTACTGACAATATGAATGAAATAAACAATATTATTAAAGTTTTTTTTATTGTAACTATTAGTTGAGTTCTAAATGAACGACGATAGTTAACAATACTAATAATTAACAATCAGATGAGCCTGCGGGAAGAAAAAATTAAATGGGACAATTTTGATATCTTAGCAACTGGTTGGTCAGATCATAGTTAATAATAACTATGGTCAGATATACATTGTAAAATTAAGGAAACATCGTTAATTCGTGATTTAAAGCCAGCCTTTAATGAAAACGTTGGTAGTGAGAAACTTTTTCTTTACTAGCATTTTATATTTTTTCCCTCAGACTCATCTGTTTCTTATCAATTATTAGTATTGTTACATTTTATTAGATACAAGTCTTTTTCTTTTTCTTCGCATTTAAATTTTCAATTGTAATCTAGTTAACGGTCACTTCTGAAGATGTATGTTGTAGCATACGAAATGTGAAGTTTTTAAAATCAAAGTTTTTTTCGACATGCGTTGTCTTGTTATGTTTGTCACCGCAGTGTGTTTATTATATTTACTAATTTGTTCAAATTTATTTGTCGGTGTTCGGTTTTACAAGTAGGTTCTTGTTGCATAATGTGTAGTTCCAGAAAATATCCATACCCCCACCACGGAGGGAATTCCAGCTAAGACCCCCCACCTCTCCGGAATTTCCATTTTGTGAAGGAAAATAAACCCCCCCTCCCCTCCGGAATTTCCAAAAGTTTCTTTCATACCCCCCCTGTCCCTCTGGAAAAAGCAATTTAAAAAGAAATTGTGCAAATGTTCTAAACATTAGGCTGCCTTCCGTTGTACATGTAAACATCACTATAGTGTTCAACCGATCGATCGAACCATCTTAACGATACATACTGTTGAAGACAAAAAATACGTCAGTAATTTCTTCAAAAGTAAGCAGAAAAAATATCTGGTAGTCACTTGTAAGATTACCTTGATGTATACCAATCCATCCCCTTTCATTCCAATCCAAAAGAAAACCGCTAAATGTATTAGAACATGGATTGAAAACTGTTGACAACATTCACCATAAACATGATCACAAAATCGGAAAGACGCTCGCAGAGAAAGCCAAATTGACCCGGAAAATTGCAAACAAATAGCCAGAAATAACAAGAACAAGATATTCTTGGTTTTCTGAAATTGTTACACTATTTTCATCATCAATAAACAGAAAAATGTTCGCAAACAAGGACGACTTTCTTTCGATCGAACGTGAGAAACAAACAACTCTAGTCACCAGTGCATTTCGGTCAAGCCATGTGACAATCTTACTTGGACTGGTACAAGTAATGGCGGTCGCATTCGTGGAACAACATGGAGGATTTCTGCGAACTTGCTAGCGTTCACTGTGCTTTCAGGAAGAAGAAAACCTGTTTAAAATGTAACATGGTCATGTATCGAAAACCTAGGCTGCTATTTTTTCTATGTAAAAGATTTTCAGAGTAGGTAAGAAACGATTTTGAAACAAATTTGCATGGCATCGAACTTGACCATCTGGAAATGTAAATTCACTGACAACCGCCCCTCCTCTCCGGGATTTCCTGGGCCTTTGACCCCCCCCCACCCCTCTGGAATTTCCAATTCCCTCTGTGTTGGGGGTATGGATATTTTCTGGAACCACACAATTCATTTTCCGAGTTTCAGTGATTTAGCAAAAGAAAAGAGTTCATGTTTAACCAACCGGTTATAAGCTCCTAAGCTTCTTGTTATTATTTTGTCTGCCAACACAGACAGATTTTCAGCTGTTGGCATCAGGTTTCATGCAACTAAAATAAACCTACCTGCATTTGCAGCCTACAAAAGTGTTTGAAAAAATTCAATCCAATTAATGTGTTTCAACCTCCAAATAATCGCCATCAGATTTAATATATCGTGTTACGTATTGATTCAAACTATGCTAAACAAGTTGATTATTCATTATGTCTGATTACAACAACAATTAACACCAATCCACGACACATTTAACGAATTCTCTTCATGACACTCCTCTAATCTGCTGAGCGCACATACCTTGTAAAAGAAGACTTTCACTCTCCGGTGTCCACTTCGATCGAGGAATGGATTCGAAAGCGTGTAAGTTTCGCCCGGCGTTGGTCGCGACAAAAACATGACCACAACTTCCCCACACATTTACTAACTCGGCCTGATCGCGATTCGTCTCTGATTTCCGGTTAATAAGACTTTCCAACTTCGAGCTGTCGCGAAGCCCAAATCCTGCATCGTCAATATTTTTCAATGAAAATACCATATGGAAAATGGTTTTACTCCATCAATAGCATAAAAGGACTTTTATGGGAGTTAGAAAGTATGTCGAAACGGGTATAACATCTCGTGACTTGTTGTTTCGGCGGGGGCTGACAAGCTCTGCTTAGCAGCCACGCCTTCGTATTTAGCCGCGATACACGCATTCGGTAGTGAACGACAGTGACCAATCTCCGATGCTATCCTGTAAAAAATAATATTTGTTTACGTACGCGTACGGACTCCATTTGACACTTTGATTGCTCTTCTTTCTCCCCGGACGCTTTCTAGGCAGTAAACATTCAACTGGGAACTCCCCCCAGTTGAGCTGTCGTTAAAGCCCAAGTCCCCACCCCAACCACGTCCTACCAGCTACCAGCCCCCCTAGAATCGATCCTGGAACTTCAATTAACTTTTCGAGCACCAACCCTGGTCTGGTCCCTGTATTCAGAATGAGTACTTGTCAAGGGATGCCTCCTCTTTTGCATCCCAGCCATACAACTGGCCACTACTCACCTCGGCTTCGTGCCACCAGGGGGTACCATGCTGCCCCAAAGGAGGGTGTGGTTTTGAGCTGTTTTGGTATGTAATTGGGTGACATGGCTGTTTCGACAGAAACAGAGTATCATGTTGCCAGTTTTGGGTCGTGTCTGCTTTTAATTTTTAATCGAAAAAGAGAAGCAACCAAATAGTCATTGGATTTCACAAACCATGCTTGAGCAAAGTCAGTGAAACCTGGAACCCCCAAACTCAACGTAATATTAACAGTTTGGAAGCAGTCCAGAGAAGGGCAACCAAGTTTATTCTCAAGTCTGGCGATGATTAATTTATGATGCCAAATCAAGTAAGCTAAATTTACAAAGTTTAGCTGAGAGGAGATTTGCAAGAGACTTTGTATTTTCATTATAAAATAGATTTTTCAGATTAACTCTGGTGGGGACCGTAATGTAGGAAAATGTCTAAGGAATAATGACTCAATAGATCTGCCAGATAGTTTTTATAGTAGAACTAATTAAGAACAGTTACTTTGTTCGTATAATCAATGGGTGGAACAGTTTGCTGGATCATGTTCGGGAGGCACCGAGTGTGTCTGCTTTTAATAGTAGAGTTCGAGGCATAGACCAAAGGCTTTTAAAAGTTTTATTTTGGTTTGATAAAGGCTTTTTTCAGAGTGAAGCATACTGCATCATTTAAAATGTCCCATTAGTAATGTTGAGAAACAGTCGGATTTGGCATTAACAAATAACAAGCCAAATTAACCATTTTTGCTGTTGTAGCGAGTGACCCCTCGTTAAAATATTGTTATGGTTATGCATCAGTCAATTCCAGCAGTGCCCATCCCCCCCCGGGCAACCCCGGGGCATTTCCTAATGTTGCCCGTCCCGGGGGTGGGGCATTTGCGTACCTCGGGTTGACCCCCGGGCATTTGACACGTGGTTTCGAAACCGTGGAGTGAGTTGCGTATTCGTGATGGAGGCGTTTATAGGCCAAGGCGTGGACTACGTTTCAGATTAGCTAGTCCATGAAGGACTAGAGAAGCTCGTGGATGTTCATGGATGTTTTTAAAGGTAATTTTTCTGAATTTTAGATATTTCTTCATTGTCAAGAAGCAACAACTTGTATTATATTCTTATATCACCTATCGAGAGATTGAAAACAATCAACCTGGGAGCGGGGCATTTGCCCGGTTCCCTCATCCCCACCCCGGGGAATTTATCAAAGAAATGCTAATGCCCGGGGATCAGCCCGGGGGGGGGATGGGCACTGCTGGAATTGACTGATGCATTACACTGTGATCCTTGGTTGGACTGGGTTTGCGACTGATTTTATGGCATATGAATTTCACCTTTTGAAGTATAATCCACATCATCGTTTCATCGTTACACAGATAATCTTTTCATTTGTCACGCCACATTTCACTTTTCCTTGGGAAAAAGATTGTGTGACAGACCAAAAGTAGTTACACCTGGTTAGTTTCATTATATCATCAGGGGATATTTTTATAGTCTATTACTTTTCACTGTAAATCCTCATAAATGTCTGAAAAGTTTACAAATCTTTCTTCATATCAACTTATCAGACAATAATATTACAGAAACATTTCCAAACATAACAAAAATTGCACATGCAACTTGCTATTCAAACACTTGAGCTAAGTCAATTCATGGTAATTGGATTGTAAGCCCCAGTTGATATATAGACATCATGAATTTGGCGAGATTTCTAAAGCCTACTTTTGGGAGGGTTTACTGTTTTTTTTTCTACTAAACAGATCCGTCTTGTCTTTTCCTATGCCAAGGAACTTCTTGATGGGTTCTTGTGTTCTCTTGGTGCACAGAATTTTTTGCAATAATCAAACTGCGAGGCAATGCTGTAGTGATCAGTTGTGAATTTACAATCACAAATTAATAACAGGACAGAAGCCAGACCTGACATAGATGAGGCAAGATCTGTGATCGCCGAAGGTGCAAGCCACTTGGGGAGGGGCGGTTGGGAGGTCTGGGGGCATGCCTCCAGAAATGTTTGAAATCTAGAAGCCCTGAAAGGCTATTTTAAACATTTTTTATAAGGAGCTTCTTCAGAAAAATCAATATTGTTCAACTGGGGATTATTTTCCCAAATGTAGTTTGTTTATAATTTAGGTTTAAATCTAGACGAGGCAAGTGCCTCGTCTTGCCTCTTGCTAGCTAGACAGCCCTGAACAACATTAATACACAAAAGGCATAAAATATAGAAATGACATATTGCATCCAAAAACACCAGGGGCCCGTTTCTCGAAAACCCCGGAAACTTTTCGGGCCTGTAAAACCATTTTTTATCTGTATCTTAAAAACAGAGAAGCATATAGGCCCGAAACTTTGTATGAAGGGAACCTCTGTTCATACTAAAAATATCATGGAATTAAACAGCTCTGTAATCACAAGGTTTGAGATTTTGCTATGGCTTTCCGGGTGCGAAAAATTTCCGGGACCTTCAAGAAACGGGCCCCTGGTGTTTCAACACAGCTGCCACTGAAGCAGTAATGACTACAGTGGTGGATGCAAAAAAATGTTAATGCCTATCAGCTCTATAAATTCTGCATGATTAAATGAATGAGGAACAAAACATGGGAAAGCAAAACATATTAAGTTATTTAATAACATTAAATATTAATACAATATTAATATTTAATATTAATAATATCAAACTTAAAAAATTGCTTACAATTGAACTCATAATATCTTACTAACTTTAATTAAGTATACAAAGACATTTTCCAATAAAACTTAAATTGACCATGGAAGGGATCAAAATTTCGACTTTCAACTACCCAGGATTGTAAATACTATTTCAAAGAAACAAAGTTTAGTTGTTGTTAGTTGGCAGAATAACTTTAGCTGCTACCATTCCTTTATAACTAGTTGAGAAAAAACAATACACTCTTATGAAAGTTCTAATCCATGGGCAATTGATTGCATAATGAAATTAAATTGCATTTTCCATGTAAGAATGCTGCATTTGGAGGTATGATGGCAGGATACATTTTGGCTCCAAACAGTCTCGACTTATTTCAGACTACCAGCTCAGACAAAGGCTTAAGGACGCAAAGTGCTTTTCAATTTGTAACAAATCATAGGCATTAAGGGCAGCTAATTTATGTACTTAAACCTTGTTTATAAATTGTCTGAATCATTTATTTTGTTAACATGCAATAAGGAGCTTCAGTAGTAAAATATGCACTGCTTTAACAATCTTTGGCTTTCTAAATTTTAATACTTTTTTGTTTCTAACCCGTTAAGTTAATTCCAGACAAAACTAAGTAACACCTACACATTGCAGAACAACCAACAGTCAATAACCACATAACCACACTGGCTAAATGGGAGTCAAACTTACACTAAAGAAATAATCCATATATTAATTAGCTCAAGTTAAATATTTAGCACAGTTTTCCGGCACACACGTGTAAGACTGATGAAAAGAGATTAAAAAGCTTGGGGGCTTCATTCATGGAATAAAAGTTACAATATTAAATCTAGAGATATGTTTGCTGGCAAGTTCTTTGACAAACATCTTGTTCCAATGAACCATGAGTCTCTTCATGTGTTGTCCAATTAAGCTGGTAACTTAAGAGACTTTCCTTTAAGAACTAAAAAAAAAAAGAAACAAGAGTAATCAACATCTTTCATTCAAACAACTTTTGGATTTAGTTTTTGCATGTTAATGAGAAAGTAAAAAGAAGTGAATGTTTAAAATTATTAAAGTACTAGTGGTAATGCACTTAGTTCAAAGCTGTTGTATTACAATTAAATGAAGAAAACAAATATTTCAAATAAACATGGCAGGATGTTGACCAGTCAGCTATAATTTTACAAAATGTGATTGAAAATGACTTGAACTCGGAACAAGTCCAGCCAGTGGCAGGGTGGTAGGGAGGGGGGCTTGAAGCTTAGACCTTTGGATTACAAGTAACAAGTCTGCATCCTGAACTTTTTCACCCATAGATGATACTACTGAGTGGTGAAGATCTTATAATAACAGCGCTTCAAGCTGCGACCATTTTGGTCGCCATGGCGAGTGGAAATAAAATTTGGCGACTAAATTTTCCACACAGGTCGCCAATTTGGCGACCAGGCTACGCATCAACATTTTTTTTTGCAGTTCAATCACTAAGCCAAACAAATTTGACCACAAAACTTTTCATTACAACTATTTCAATCGCCTATCTTACTTATCTGTTTGAATTAAAGATACCTCATTGCTCAGACTCCTAATTGTGTTTTGATGCCTTCGGTCATGGAACCGCCTATAAAGTTTGCAAACCACATTTCTTTCCATTGTTTTAGTGTACTGTACTGTACTGTATCTTTTATTTACTTTTCTGCATGATAATTGGAACAGTTCAACAAAAAAACTCTTCAACGCAAACGAAAATAACTACGTTGGAACGTTCTTCGAACGATTTTAATTCGGCTCATAATGGTCAGCGGTATTACTTCATGTAAGGCAACATAAGGTGTCCTGCTTTAAAAAGGCCTTGATTTTTGGCGACCAAAATTTTTCTAGCGGCGACCATTTTATAAAAGAAAGTCGCCAAAAGGCGACTTCTGAAAAACTTGAGCTTGAAGCACTGAATAATGGTGTTTAGAATTCCTTAGGCCTTACGCTAAACCTTGAAATGTGTTGTGACTATGTTTAAACTTATCGTCACCTTTTGTAATGTACAACCAGAAGAAGTCGCAGTAAAGTGCTGTTTGGACGCATCCAGCTACAATGGCAATAAAGTCGTAGAATCCCTCAAAATAGTAGCGGTAGATCCAGTTGACGATGTACAGGGCACGGTAGGCACCAAGTGCAAACAAGTAGTGGCTGGTAATGGTCTCCGCTTCGCCAGTCTTGGTAATCATAAACAGCTGCGGCAAGATGGCTACTGACTCCAGGTAGATGGAAAATGTCCACAAGATCTGCAGAGAATTATGACAAGATGATTAGTAGGTTTCCTCAGGTTTTAAGCTTTGGTGCAAGCCTCAACAGGATATAAAAAAACATTGTACTCAGTCCCTGGAGCTGCATCTCTTCAAACAAAATATGATTGTGCAAAAAAATCTTTATTCAGGGTCTCAAAGAGAGGCAGTGGTCAGAGCCTGAGAACCCTAGACATTTCACAGTGAGGCCCAAAGCCCTATCATGTTTTGTCCAGAGCCCTAATATTACTTTCCAGAAGAATGTGAAGCCCTTAAAATACTGGTCATCGTGCTCAGAGCCCTTGCCCTATATTTTTAAGGGGTAGAGGTGGACCCAGAGCCCTTGAGTCTTGCTTTTTGTGTCCAGAGCACTGGAGGTCCAAATCCCTTTGGGACCCTGTTTTTTTTCTTTTTGAGAAAAAAAGGCGTATGCATTAATGCATGATGTATACCTGGATAACATCAAATTAGCCTTAGATACATAACTGACTAAAATTAAAAAGGCGAAATTCCATTTGTAAAAATATGAAACAAAAATGGCTGTTAGTGATTAACTATGACAACAACAAGGCATAAATGGGGGCATTGCTTTAACACTGTTTAGGCACTTAAACATAAATGACTAAAAGTGTGACAAATGTTCACAGTTTACAGAAAAAATGGGTTAATACATATAAAACATTAAACACCGGAATTGTATGACAAACAGATTAATTTTTCAACGTTGTTAAGAGAAATGGGAGGTGAGTTAAGCAATCTTCCAGTGACTTCCAAAATTAAAAATGGATTTGATTCAGTATGATTGGTTATTATCTTTAATATTAGTGGATATTTAGTGTTATCATTTACTTATGATTAGTTAGTATGCCAGTAGAAAACTGAGTGTATGTAAGACAAGTCAAAAAACTTGCCTCAATAGCAACTTGGAATGGGGGATGTGGAAATTTTAGCCCTTGTTGGTACTGAAACAAACAAATATGTGTAAATACAAATTAAAAAAAACGATGGCATGTATGGTACTGTTTGTTTGCTGTGTAACGTTCATAAGCACTTTACCTACAAAATTGTGTATGCTGTAAAACATGCAAACCAAAAATATTCAATTCAATATTCTTCAAAGTAACTGCCAACCAAATGTTGCTGGCATTTGTTCATAATTTAAAATAACAAGTTTAGAAGAATTTAAGTTTAAGTAACTTATGTACATATACAACCTTACATTTACAGCTTCATGTTCAGTAATTTCAAACTTAAATTCCTGTTATATTAGTCTAGTTACCAAAATATATCTACAACTGCAGAAATGAAGTAATGCTAGATCTCTGCTGTGGAAGAGTAATAATTTACCAAGAAAAAAAAAAGAGTTGTAGTTCAGAGCTGAACATTAATGTGCAATGACTTTGAACTTTGGCAAACTCTGTTAACAATAAATTATTTTATTTTTAACAATCACAATGTTGAGCAAGTGAGTAAAGGATATTTTTTAATGTTTAAGTTTACATAAAACAACTGTTCACCAATTAGAGCTTTCTTCAATCAATTCAAAACATTTTTTTTGCTTGAAAAACCCTTTGTTATGATAAAGAATGTGAGTTGCATATACCTAGTACATTTCATTTAGTTAGTGATTTTTAAAAGCTGGAGCAGTGATACAATCTTGGCCTTTTTCTCTTGGTTTAAATGTTAGCCAGGGTTATTTCATGCAGGGTCCGTTCAAAAGTTTGATAATGCTATTGACTGAATAAGCCACTATCCAGTGGATAAGTGTAGTTTGTTTTGTTAACACTTATCCACTGGATAGCGATTTCTCTGATGGATAGTGTTATCCACCCTTTGAACAACGAGGGTCAGTACTTCAACTTTCATTACATTATCTTTGTACAATGAACTACTTTAGTTCATGATTTAAATAGACATGCAAACATTGGGCATGAAGGAATAAAAACCTCAGTTAAAGCATTCAAGATGTATATTCTTTACTATTGTACAATAATTATTTTCAAGCCTACCTCCAACACTGAGAACTCGTGGTTAACTAAACATGCCAGTCCGGCGACAGGTATCAGCACAAATTCAATCCTGAATGTGTCATGGTTGGAATCATACGTTGCCTTAAACTTGACTAGCATCAAATAGACGGTAGCATATGCACACACCAAGTAGATAATTTTCATCACAGTGTTGTACACTGAGATGAATGTCAAAACCAGATCAAGGTATCGTGTGCTAAACACCAGGGCAAAGAGTATCTGACTTTTGCCTGACAAGCCTGAGGGGAAAAAATGGTTATATTGGAAAGTGTTCAACAACCAATGTTATCTTGTAGAGCTTTTATTCTCCGAATTTTGAACATCGATTCCTCTAAATCTTATCATGAATATATGGGGATGATTGAATTACATCATGGTTGTAGTTGTAGCTCGCCGGTGACGGTGATATTTCAAGCTCTCAAAGCTTAACTGCAGTTAATGCGATTTTGTATCCAAGTTTTCTGCTGGAATAGCGCACCAAATTAAATGACTATATAACCTAATGATAAATCATAATCTCTTTTGTGCCCTGACAGAAAGACATTTCTCAAATTCATAAATTCCTAGAAGTTATTGACTTCTAAAAGAGTATAAATGTGAATTCTTAACTTTGAAACGTTATATCTCGGTTTTGAAAGGGAGTTTGGTAAATTCGCTTCTGTCAGGGCACAATAGAGTACACCAAGTATATGTTCCTAGCGAATCAACTCCCGAAATTCTGTATCGGTGGAGAAAACTTGGACACAAAATTGCAGGTTTTGCCGCTTCCAAAGACCTTCCGAGTCAGTGTTTACAACAACGTGCGCTTTATTGGAAGCTTTGAATCTAATTACCGTAAAAACTTGTGTATAAGCTGCACTCGTAGATAAGCCGCACCCCAAAATTTCAAGCACGATTTTGAGAAAAAAATAAGAACTGGCGGAAAATGCCCAGTTGATTGTGAAAAATGCTGGATTATGTAGAAATTTCATCAATAAAGCTAAAGTTGATTCCTTGAGCCTTTCCGATGTGCAGGATGTACCATAATCACATGAACGGAAAACACTTTTTTAATCAGTCTTACCCAGAATTTTAGAACTTTGTAGAATAAACATCATTTCTGCCAACTTTGACACTTTTTATCTTTTTCTGCCATTCGTTGACAGGTACTTCTTCATTCATCACAGGTTTTACATCAAATTTTGCGTGAAGAACGGACATTTAGTCGTTGTGTTCGTGAAAACATTCGTAGCTTAGTAACCAGGCACTCGTTCGGACACTGGAACTAGTATCCAGGCCCATCGCCAAAAGACACGTGGAACGCCTGGAGGTTGAAAATTATTCATGGACGAAAAGCATGGTTTTAGTCGCTGTTTTGAGGGAAAAAGCTTTTCCAAAATGATCAGTCTTTGTTATTTTTGTTTGTGAGGATAGTAAAGAACTTCCTTGCCGCTTTTATGGAGCAATTTTCAGTTTTATGTGCAAAAAAGCCCCGAGGATGCGGAAGATGCAGATGTGAGCGATTTATGTGGACCCGCACAGGCGCATCCTGTCAGATGCCCTGTTTCCATGCAATGGTCTTGTAGATAAGCCGCACCCACGATTTTGAGCCAAAAATTTCGGCCAAAAAGTGCGGCTTATACACGAGTTCTTACGGTATGTTGAATTATGATAATTCACTACGTTCCAGCGCACGAGACACAAAGCTGAGAACAATAACGTGTAATTACTTATACAAAGAACTTTAAGAAATATATTCTCATGAATATTTCAATTGTTGTCGGCTTCAGTCGTCCCAGTTCATGCATACTCTTAAAATAATACATACACAATTATAGCAAGGGTCCTCCGCGACCTTAAGATTCACAATTTAGCACTACAAAATGCTGCAAAATGGCTTGCCACAAAAATCTCCTTCAGCAATCCCTTAGCAATTGCTCTAGATCTGTAGTCAAGAAGGACCCCCCTTAAATCTATTTGACACACAGATAACACTTAACAATCACTTAAAACAATATTAATTAATATTGGGATTCTGTTTTTTTATGAATTCAAGCTGCTGTATCCATTGCAAGAGTGTTGCTTTATGTTAAAACAGACTAATCTTGGTTGAGAACAAATTTAACAATTAGACCAACAACATGAACACCTGGACAAATCACCATGGAAACAAGAACCAGTGCACATTTCACCAAACTTGCAGAAATAGATTAGTGGACAACAGTACTTAACTAAAATACCAATCCATTATTATATATAGTGAGAAGTTACATTTACCATTTTAAGACTACAAATAAACATCAAGTCAGCTATAGCTTTTAGAAAATTGTTCTTCATGAAATTTTCGTCAAACCATTTTTAGCCACATCTGTTTTTACAAAAACTTCAAAATATGCTAGAAAATGATTTTTCCTTAAAATTAAACTCAGAATGCCAGAAAATGCTTTTTCAATTAACCTAATGTTCATTTAAAATATTAGGAAATGTAATTTAATTGAAGTTTGTCTGGCAAATATTGCAGACAATCAATTGCACAGGAAGCTCAAAAATTATAGCACTTTTTCCCTCCAAATGATAACTTTTGGGGTGCATCGCTTACCAGCGTTACAAAACAACGATAAAAATTTTGAATCTGTGATCTATCGATAATGAAGGATTTCAGCAGACAATATGACATTTGATCTTTGAGAAGCACTATTCACGAAAACCGATAGGCGAACCACAAAACACAGGACAAAGAGTTTATTGAAAACGTGCGAACCTAAATTTCAGGTACACGAAAGAGTTTCCACGTCTACGAAACAGTACACCGTGCTTTGTAGAGCTACATTTATGAACGATTAACGAGCTGTTCTGATAAAGATCCTGTGTGACGATTTACCCTTCAAAGACAAGTAAAGCTACAGTTGTTACACGTGTACAAAATCCAGTCAACAACCCCCTGATAAGCTAAACATCGATCCAAGTATTTCGTTGCGGAATTTGAGCGCATTACCCCGCTGAAACGCTAATAACCGCAAAGAAGACAACAGCTGATACCCCTGTCTTTGAAATATCTTTTGACAAAACGTCCGAAGAGCAATTTACCGTGATAATCAGAGACATGATGGTTTCACAAAGCACAACCGAAAAAAAAAACTTACCGGCGCACGACCTTGTTTTCCATATTTTCCATAGTAGCACCAGGATAGCCAGAAGATGCGAGAGATCTCCTGTTAACCTGAAGATATTCATTCTGTTCTCATGTGGTTAAAAGATCTTGGTGGAAAACGGCCAACCAACTGCAGGAAAATAGGTTTCGTGAGCAATAGTATTTGATTCAGCCGCAGGCCTCTCAAATAAATGTCCGCCACGTCGGCAGCTCTTCATACGGGAACTTCCATCTTTGCTCCTCTTCGGAGAATTACGAAGGTAAACGAAGATCACCGACGAATATCAGTCACGAAATCTCTTTTTCCAACTGAACTGTTGTGTTGTTTATTTACACAGAAGACGCTGGTTTTCACACCTCTTTTTGACTTTTTCAACATATGTAAAAACAATCATTATCTGAATGGACTCTTTCATCGAAAGGGATAAAATATTTCGAAAATATTGATCCGAGATCATTATGAACGAACAACCGATATCAAAAGACCGAGAGAAGACTAGGGAGAGTTGACAATTTTTTCGCGCGAAAAGTAAAGCTGGTACCAAGTTTCCAGTTCCCTGCGGGTTTCAAAAATATCTAGTTCTTCCTTGAAGAAGCAATGTCTGGCCAGCCTTCAGACAAAGGGGAAGAGCTTCAAGAAATTTGTTGGAGCGATGAAGAGGAAGTTGATACGGGGCAGAATTCGAAAGTCCTGATGGTGAGTGGAAGTACATTTAAAACCTGTGTTCAAATGGGACGTTAATTGCAGTGTGTTACACCAACAACACAAGTTCAAGAGAACAAGATGAAATAAAGCTTAATCTTTCTCCCAATTCTGGGTCTTGATCATGAAAGGGTCAGGAAAAGTCGTCTAAATTTTCCACGGCTTACACTATGAAGAGCTGTTCTCAAAGTCGTCCGGATGTTGTCCGGATGTTGTTTTTTTCAACTTTTACAGCTGATATGGGCACCTCTGGAATTGACTGATGCATTATGCGATTTTGTAAACATGTCAAGAGAAAAGAGATATCCCAATTTTTCCCCTCCTACCTCCTATATGGACACCTTCTCAATATGGGTACTTTCAGTGGTCCCCGACATCAGTATAAATATGTTGTGGCTTAAATTTATTTCACCTTATTTTGGTTTAAAATTTTTCAGACCAGTTTGATTTTTATTTCCCATTGTTTCAGATTATAATGAAAATGAAACAATGAAAAGTAAGAACCAAGCTGGTTTGAAAAATTTTAAACCAAAGATAAATTTAAACCTCAATGTAAGAAGTAACATACGGTATTTCAATGTAGTTGGAAACAAAATAAAAGTGTTCAGCTCAACTGAAGACACTGCAAACTCTTTCAACACAGCACACTACCATTAGCTAGACCTAACATGCTTAGTGCCCAACTGAGAAAGCAGCCATAAATAGCTGTTTTACCCTGACTGGGGCTAGTGAACCTGATCTAGCTCACATTCTGTTAGACTCAGTGAAACTTCACCTTTGACATAGGTGTGGCAAGTAGGCAGAAATCAATGTGATCAATCTGGGTAATAAGAGCCGGTTTCCATGCCAAAAGAAGATCCACCGACGCTGTAATTTCCACATTTTAAAAGAAGGGTTATGTTGTAAGTCACAAAATGCAATCTTCTTGAAATAGTTGCTATATATGACAACGGTCCTTTGCAAAACCCTGTAAAATTTAGTAGTGATCTAGTCCATGAAAAAAAGAGCAGGTGATAGTTTAAAATGGAAAGTATGTTATGACATTTTTTAGGTTGTTGAGACTGCTAATGTTTGTGTGGGATTTTACGGTGCTTTATAGTCAAGATACTCAGGGTGTGCCACCTAGAATTCCGGAATAGTTTTGATTGACGGCGAACGGACTGCATTATCCATTTCAAACATTCAAATTGAATTTGAACATTGTAACCGTGAAACATGCCAAAAAGAAACCAGCTTGGTTAATTTTTGACAGGTTCACGTATTCACAGTTGGACGATTTACAATTGAATGTTTGAAGCAAATAATGCAGTCCATTCGCAATTAATCAAAACTATTGTGGAATACTAGGCAGCACTGGATGAGTATTTTGACTGATTGCTGAGGACATGTGAATGGGTTCTGGAAAAGGTTTATTTGCCTGTTATGACAGTATAATCTAGCAGAGCTTTCTTCACAGCAGTTCTGTACACTCAAAGCAAAGAGATAACATTCTTTCTACACAGTTTATTTAAACCCTTTCCATGACATGTTCTCTTCAAAATAAATATTTGAGAATCTATCTAAAGCAAGTATTCTGTTGGGGTAGATTTAATTGCCTAGCCTGAATTTCAGCCATCTTTTTGGCCATTTACTCCTGGGAAAGATGTCCGTATCAAATAGCTGATAGCCAATACCTGGTTTTCGTCACCATATGCCATTTGCAGCTATTTAGTTTAGACGTCTTTCTTCTGAGTAAGCGACCTGGGAAGATGGATGAAATTCATGCTATGGACTGCCACCTTAAAACTACACAAAAGAGTCTGGTTTGCCAAGTATAGCAAACAGACATATTAGTAGTAATCTGATAACTTGCTAGTTTAGGTACATGTATTTTTTTCATTAACCTTGCAGTTTTCAAATACGGTCCAATCCCACCATACCGACACTGCTTACTGTGCACACCTTGTCATTATAGACATTTGTTTTGTCCCCTAGCTTATAACGCGCTTAAATATGGACCTAGCTTAATAAATCCACTTATTAACACTACTGCTTTCTGAAAGTGATAAATGATGCTTTCTATGGTCCATACGGTGTCTGTATTATCAAGGTTTGACTGTAGCACTAGTGATGGTAAATAGTAGACAGTACTTGTAGTTATCTACTATGCAGACAATCCATAAATACATTCTCATCATCATTATAAACAATATCATTATTCTTTGCATTTTCAGTATTTTTCCTAGTGTTATTGGAAAATACATCTCATGTTGCATTGTGCTCCATACCCTGCAAGGTATAGTACAACAGGTACTCATGATTACCATATGGCCATTTTAAAACATGTTTCAACATACCATTTTGAAAAGATGACATTTAAGATGCATGTAGGCTGTTAATAAGTATTTTCTTCTGTTAATTTATTAATAAGTTGTTAATTTACAGAAAATAAGTTTTTTTTCCCTCAATTTTTGTTAATTGTATACTCTCCCAAAGAGTTCCCCCAAAGTATCTCCCAACTTAACTCTGCATTTAATGTGAGCTTTCATTGCACAGGAACACAGTCTGTGTTCTCAGAATTAAAACCAAAATTAATATATGTTACCATACCGTAAAATTCCGGTTATAAGCCCTCCCGCTTATAAGCCCCCCTGGTTATAGGCCCATCTAACTGGAAACAAAAAAATACATCCCGTTATAAGCCCCCCTCTGCTGGATGGCAGTATTGAGCAGGCCGGTTAATGTTGCTTTATTTTGACGTTTTAACTTAAAAACGTATTTCGATCAACACTACCGTGGCTCGTTTCGAAACATTTGTTTTATTCCGCTTATAAGCCCCCCCCCCCCCCCCCCCCTGGATATAAGCCCCTCTGCTTATAAGCCCACCCAAAACCCCTTACGAAGTTGTATAAGCCCAGGGTTTATAACCGGAATTTTACGGTATATGTGTATGTTGTATTAAAATGTACCGATTCAATTTTTTTTTCCGATATTTATGGCTTCTCCTCGTTGCCCCATAGCTAAAAAGAAAGATTAATTTCAAATAACTGCATTACTTAGAAAAAATGTCAAAAAGCATCTATGAATTCCGAATACTAAAAAAAGAAGAAAGTAATGCTTGTTCCACTGTTGACAGTAAATATATTATATTGCTTTGCTATGATCACAGTGACAACTATAAACTGCAAGCTGGTTTCATGGATGGACATAGCTTACTTGTCAGTAAATATTGTGATGCAAGAAAACTGGCCTGAAAATAAATCATTTATATCTTCACAAGGTCAGTGGCATAAAATGTGGTTGTCAAGCAGACTCATGTAACTTATGTATAGGTATCAATGTTAACTCTGTTTGTTTCTGAGGGCTTGATGACTGAAACGTTTGGATCCTGCATGTTAAAGCAACCACATCTGTATTTGAAATAGACTGATGTCCCCATCAACAGTTAAACATGGAAAAAGATCATTAAGGGGCCTACTCAGTATAGTTGAATTAATTCACAAGCAACATAGAAATTTTTTATCCTCATATATAACATTTTGTATGAATTATTTACTAGAGAAACCAAGACTTGTTCTTGGCAGTACCTTATTATGACACCCAACAAAATTTTTGTCTACTCTTTCAGCCCAAAGAGTGATCAACTTCAAATTTCGTCTCACAATATTAATGCATATCTGGACGTAGACAGCTAGTGAGAATATAGTAAGTGATCACATAACTGGTATCAGTAGAAACAGGCTGTGATCTGTTGCTTAAAAATAAATGACAATTTTGATTTGCCTCATCATTGTCGACTGTTTGCCTGTAGTTTGTACCCATGTTGTCAGATTTTGGATTGAGAAAATGTGTTCCTTTTAGTTTCTGTTCAGGTTACATATTAAAATTATATTTTTTATGTGATAGAAAAAGCATATTACACATAATTAAACAATCAACCTACTTGCTGTCATTTTTAATGGGTACTAGTCAATTCAGATATGCCCTGTTCAAATTATGTTCACTTGCAGTGGATATTGTCATTGTGAGGAGAATTTGTAAGTTTACACAGTAAGGTTATGCTGACTGAATGCCTTTAAATTCATCTAATAACTGCTCATTTTAAAGAACTGCCCCTGCATTTACCTCCAAAATTACTTCTCACAATATTCTCAGTATTAAAACTTTGCTTCTAAAATCATTAGATAATGAATACTAGGACAAATTATTATTCGCTTTGCATTTTCACTGCTTGGGACTGAAAAGAGTAATGCAACAATATAAAATTATTGATTCACCTCTGTTCGACTATTTCCAGTGAATTAATTAAATCTACAACGACTTGTGCACCTTGATTTATCATTCCTGGGTCTACTCCAGAACTGATCATTACATTACGCACATTGTCTTGGACGCCAGAAAAGAATGTTGGTATTCTCTTATTGTCCATTTCTTCCAGAACAGTCAAAAGTGATTGAGTGACTGTAAAGTCAATGCTTGTGACCAAAGACAAATCGATTACAATTCCGGGTGGTGGAGGCTCTGCAAGTGCAACTGCTTGAATCTCATTGGTGACGTGCTCAACGCCAGGGTAGTTAACATTTCCATTTATCTTGAGCAGCACATAATCTCCTCTACTTATCTTCGAAACAGGTGGCCAAATAACTTGGTACAAAAGAATGCACAGAGCAGCAGCAATGCCACACAAAATTCCAACTTCAATGTCATAGAAACAGCCAAAGAAGGTGATGACTAATGGCAGTAGGTCAATGCGTCGCACTTTCCAGATGTTCTGCAGGATGTGAAACTCTATCATGGTGACGACTGATGACATGATCAGTGCTGCCAGAGATGCCTTGGGAATGTACTTAAAGGACGGTGTTAGCACACCAAGGGCCAACAGAACAACTGCTCCTGTAAATATTCCTGGAATGATATGGGTAGTTGCATTGAGTGCAAAATGGTACTTTGGTCTGAACTAAATTGAACTGTGGGTGACCACTGATATTTACTGCCCTCGTTATGTTAATATTGGAAAACTCTCAAGTGCTTGTTACACAAAGCCAGACAAATTCAATTGACCTTCTGTTTTTATGATGAGCTGACACATCATATTAATGTCACAGTAATTAATTCATTATTTCTTATTCAATTGAATCCCGATCACTTGAATCTCCTGTTAACTCAACCTTTTTTTATTCCCATCTGGATTATTTTCTTACTAATTTTGCCCTTGATAACTCAAACCCTGACCAAGAAGTCAAACCTTTTCAATTCCCCTTGAAGGTTTGAGTCATTGGGATTCAACATAGCTGCAGATGGATCAAGTGTATTTGGGAGGAAGGAATGCTTGATGGGTTTTGAATGTATTATTAAAGGAGAACCACTACACCTCAGCTGACATTACCAACCTACAGTGGTATAGTAATGAGAAAAAAAATTTGTTATAATCTTATAACTGTTTAACTTACCTCCTGCAGGTGTAGCCACCCCACTTTGAGCATTTACAGCTGTCCTGGAAAAGCTTCCCGTTACTGGATATGAAGACACAAATGAGCTGAAGCAGTTGGCAATACCAAGGGCAATCAACTCTTGACTGGCGTCAACAGTGTAGCGATTCTTCCGTGCAAAAGCCTTGGCAATTGCAATGCTCTCCAGAAAGCCAATCAGAGGAATCACAGCCAGACCAGGCCCCAGATCCTTGAGTACTTGAGATGGTGTCAATGTGGAGTTGCCAACACGGAAGCTCAGTGCAGGTGGCTATGTGAAATGAAAGACAAAATTACAATAATTTAACACTTACTGGAGACAGATGAAATACAGTATAAATCTGATTTCTTGAACCCTCAGTTTCTCAGCTAATCTCCTGATAATTCAAACCAAAAGTTGTTTTCTTTGGCTTTGCTTCACTTAGTTGAATGCTGCAATTTTTACTCCTGATTTCGTGAATCAATATCTGTTTCCGCTGGGTTTTGAAAAATTGAGATTCTACCATCTGATATTGGAAAAAATTTCCCAGTGATATTATAACTATAACAGGTGTAAAGGTGACCAACAGATCCCCTTAGAGGGCATAAAAAGTGGCATAACAACAACTATAACAGATGCAAGGGTGACCAACAGATCCGCCCAAGGCATAAAAAGGTTGAGAATGCTTTTTCTTTTTCTTTTTTTGGGAGGGGGGAGAGGTGGGGTTCAATTTGCCACTGATTTCTGTTGATGAAAATTCTTTGACAATGTGGAAGAATGCCTGCTTCTTTGTACCTGTTCTTTGGCAAACAAATTATTGAATGTTGCAAAGCCAATTCCTTGCTCTCACTGTTCCCACCTCCTCTCTCTCCCCCCCCCCCCCCACCCCCCCCCCGGTCTTCATTCTTAAAAGCCTTACTAAATAACCAACACAACACACCTTGACATATGTCCTACCTAACGCACACCAACCACACATGTTTAACAGCGTTCGAAATATTGAAAATCATTGGTAGACAAATACAACATCTTTGTCTGCCTTAAGTTGCGTGTATACATTTTATATGAGCTCAATAAATTATTATTATTATTATTATTACTATTATTAGCTGTAGAAAGTAGCTCCTTGTGTTGGCAATTGCTTACACACTACAAAGAGCACTTCATTGATTTTATGTTTCCGCCACAGTTTTGTTTTTCATTTCTTCATTAAATTGTGCTTTCATTATTCAAATGTATATACGCAAACCTAACGTAAATAGGCTTTTAAGAAACACGTTATTAAAGCTTCACAGTAAATGAAGCTTTAGCAAAAGAATGCAAGGTGAAAGTAACGTTTTCTGAGTGAAAAAAACGAAGATCACTTGTGACAGAAATGCATCGTTTCTAAGGATTTTTCGCGCGCTTGAAAGAATCCTTTTCCATTCGACCAATCAGCGATAGAGACAAAATTAAAGGTATTCAACATGGGGGCAAGAATGTCACGCATAAACATTCTATTTCGGAAAACGGCGAAGTGAAATTTCCATTTAGAAATGGAATTCTCAAGCGAATTTCTGTGCTAGTCAAAGTAAAATGAAATCGATACGATTTAGTTTATTAAATTTACAAAGATTACGAATTTTAATAGATTTCCGATGCGAAAGGTTTCCGTCTCACTTGGGTCGATGATGTGTCATTTTACAAACAGGAAAAATATCAAGTAAACATGATTAGTAAATACCTGTATTGGAGGCAAACCGGGCTCTAAGTGCCCTGGCAGTGTAAAAATGTCTGTATGGCCATGCTTATAGAACGTTGAAGATACTATAGCGGCTATCATTATTGTAAGTGCGTTTCGACTGATTGAGATGATCCAAAGTGTCTTTTTGGCCGCCTTCATCCACTTGGAATCGCTCGAGTCTTTCCGCTTGACCCACTGAAGCCGGCCGATCTTTCTGAGCGCTAACAGAAATAATATACAAATTAAACCCAATGTTATATCCCACTTCTTCGTCTGACCTATATTCTTGAAGGTGTAGTACACGTTCTGGGCGAATTGACGAGGAATGTTTTCTAATCCGAGTAAGTCTTTAATCTGGCTGAACGCGATGATTATAGTCGCCGATGTGGTGAAGCCGCTTACGACTGGAATTGAAATAAAATTAACCACGAAACCTAAGCGAAGAAGTCCCATAGAAAGTAAAATTATTCCAGTAAATAATGTTAAAGCGACCGAGTAATGTGGCACTTCGGGCTTCCCATAAGCGGATACCATCAGCGATATAATCGCAGTCGGGCCCAGTGTAATGTCTTTACTCGTCCCAAATATACAATACAAAAAGCAACCCAGAAACGCCGAGTATAGCCCGTATTGAGGAGGAAGGCCTGCCAGCTGAGCGTAAGCAAGGCCTTGAGGAACGACCATAAGGCCAACTGTAAGCCCTGCGATTATGTCACACTGAAGCGTTTTGAGTGAATATTCAGGCAGCCAGACCGTGATGGGAAAGCGTTTCTTGATATATGCCTTCGCCATTTGTGGGTGGCAGTGTTCTAAGCATTTTCCCTGTAAAGCAGAGCAACTCATGTTAAAATGGCAGGCGAACGAGTCAAGATTATGCGGAATGGTGTCGGCGGAACTCCTTAAGAATTACAGGGAATTAACACATCACCTGTACTTGGCGAAGTTTTGATTTCTGCATCTTGTTTGAGCTTTCGGCGAACAGGTCATTTCGAAAACTCCACCAATCAGCCGAGCGAGACTGATATATTCATGTATTCACTTGTGCCCACGAACCGGCTGGAAAACAGGGACTGGACTCTGGACTGGACCCTGGACTGGACTCTGGACTGGACCCTGGATTGGACTCTGGACTGGACTATGAACTTTCTTTTAATATAGTTAACAAAGAAGGTAATAATTAACTAAAAAATTATAACAAAGGATGGATATCGTGTAAAATGTCACGAAATCTCTAAATTCTTGCAAAAACCTGAACGATTTTCACCATATTTCAGTAAAACACACTTTGAAACAATACCCGGTAATTTTAGGCAAATCCAGGACGTTTGGCTTCTATTGCGTGAATGCTACGAGGTTTGAAGCGTACACGTACGTTATATCATGTCGTGCTGTGGTCAGTACATGAGGTGACACGTTTGCCATACCTGCCATTGTTCGATTTTATAGATACGGAAAGTACATCTGTTATTCTGATACACTCTACAATTGCACCATTTCATACTTTTCAGTACTAGAGTTGAATACGCCGATGAACGCCACTATATTGTTAGAATGAGTTTTGCCTGAAAAATGTTTTTCCCTAAGCAGTTTGGGGGAATGCTTTAGTTTGCAATGTGCGGTCAAGAATATTCCACGTCACCTTGGTCATGCTATTCATAACAAGACTCCTTCAGGACTCCCAAAACACCCCCGGGTCAATACTGACACACAGTAAAGCTCTTTATAAAATGGTGCAATTATAGAATGTATCAGAATAACAGATGTACTTTCCGTATCTAAAAAATCGAACAATGGTGTCACGTCGCAATATGTGACACTGAAAACATGTTTTTTCGTGCTGCTTGGAAAATGGACGGAAACAATAACAATGTTTAATAGCATATTCAGCGATCATTTCTATGAAGCACAATGTACCACCTGTACTGTCCACAGTCAGCACGACATGATAACGTGTACGCTTCAAAACCTCGCAGCATTCACGAAATAGTGGGCTTCATACTATGCATACTATGAAACTATACATACTATGATTTGCCTAAAGTTACCGGGTATTGTTTCAAAGTGTGTTTTACCGAAATATGAAAATCGTTCAGGTTTTTGCAAGAATTTAGAGATTTCGTGACATTTTTGTGAAAGTTCAAAATTCACGATATCCATCCTTTATTATAATTTTTTAGTTAATTATTAACTTTTTTGTTAACTTTATTTAAAAAAAGTTCATAGTCCGGTCCAGAGTCCAGTCCACTTCTTCCAGCTGGCCGTTGCCCACGTTACCAAAACAATCAGTGAGACAATGTTTGCATGCATTAAACCCAATACTTAATCACGCAACTTTCAAACCCAGCTTTTAAGGTGCAAGAATTAAAAGAATCAAGGAAAACTCACTTTCGGAAATTAGCCATCGATCACTTGGAATCGCGTGACTTCGTTAACTTGTTTATTTTCGCGGAAAAGCTTTTTTAAAAACACTTGCTTAAAATTCGGCAGTCGGTCGGCGTTTTTCCGTGATAAAAATAACAACTTCATAACCACGAAATACATGTTTCGCCCATTCTTTGGTAACCCATGCCAGCAATTTCACAACACAATGAGCACACAACACTCGCGTCATTCGCGTGGTATGTAGCAATCGATTTTATAATAAGTACATTCTACCCTGCGAACGCACGCCGCCTCAAGAAAGAGTGCAAGTTTCAATAAATCGCCGCCATTTATGAAACAATAGAATATAAGGATTTCTTCTCGAAGAAACCTTATTTATAACGATTGTTCTAGAAAGAGTGCCACATGGTGAATTTCTCAAATAAAATATACAATGTTTGAACTCTGTACTCTAGAGACAATTGAATGCTCAATTTTAATAATAATGAAATCATCATCCTAGAATAACTCAGAATATTTGACATAAAGGGCTGTAACAAAGCAATTTCTTTTTAGAGTAAAAACTTTGTTTTGCAAACAAAGAAATTTTCGACGAGAAATAGTAAAATAGCGCGCAATATCCTGCTTGTCAGGTAAAACATATGCGAATCAAAATGTTATTTTTTCACACAACAGGTGTACATTACGTGTGCACGGCCCTGATTTTGAGCAGATGGACAGGAATTAAGTGGAATCATCCGGAGGCGTTGAAGAAGATATGTCTGGACCACCTGTGAAGAGCCGCCAACACTTCAAAGGCGTGTTGGCAAAGGAGAAAATTCAAAATCAAGATTATCAGCAAAACTGATCTGGCGGCCGGGCAGACGAGAAACGTCGCGGTTATGTGGTAATGCAAAGTGGTTATAAGAGAAGAAAAAGTGGAAATTCTTAACATTTTGTTGTTGTTTTTGCTCTCATAACTATTTGTACATAAAAAGAAACATTTTCGCAGTGATAAGGGTGTTTCCAGTGGAAACAGCTGAACGAATTATTGCTTGGCCATAACGCGAGGTTAGGCGCGGTTAAACAAAATAACTTGCCTGTCAGTGCTTGTGATACCAAAACAGCCTACTCACCTGTTATTTCAGTTTCTTGCTTTCGTCTCGCGAATATTAAAAAAACGCCCTCGTCTTATAGCAAAATAGCACAGTCAATAGTACGTAATATCCTTACATATGTACAACTCTTGGAACACAGCACTCGAATGGAGACTATTGTTTCTTCGTTTGACTATCTTTAAATATTTACTTGACGGTGAACATACTAAACCATTCGATGCATGAGCACTTCAAACTAATTGCTTAGCAAAGCTTTCAGTTTCAGAAGTTCTAATTTTTATGTGGCGCAGGAATAGTAAGCCACTGGAGAGAGCGGCTATAAAACTTATGACAAGAAAAGAAAGCAAAGTAATATATAAATGCGACAGCTTGTTGTCAAGATTTTTCAATGCTATTCAGTAAGGATGTCGGCAACCTTTTAATGAACCACAAACTTTCAAATAGCAATGGAACACGTCTCCTTTAATTGGCTAATACTGATCTCGAGTCCAAATCGATCAGTCAAACATTGAGCGGTTTTCTCCATTATAAAACCAAAACCAAAGCAAGTAGCCAATCGAAACACTATTCCAAGGAAAAATAACGTAACGACCAATCAGCACTCGAACTAAAAACGTGCACCGATGCCAAGCGCGGGAAAAACGCACGTTGGAACCAAATTTGGTGAGTACGAACTGACCGATTGCGAAGTTGGGTAAGAATCAGCCTGCGCTCGCAAACGGATCTCTGAAGAGTACGAAACGACTAAAATTACGTTAGCGAAGCTAGGGGACTATATTCGACTTTGGCCTAAATGACTTGAATGATTTTCGACAGCAGCACTGGAGATGGCGACCACTTCTTTGACAAGGCCGCCCGCACACTAGTTTCTAAACGCTATAATCTCCCAGGCCATTCAATAGCCTGTGAACGGCTTTTAGGTTGGACTTGTCGTAGATTAAAGAGAAAGGATGGAACGAGGAAAGGAAGAGGGTTAATCAGCCCGCTATCCGCACCGTAGTTTCAGTGGACAAGTCAGCCATTCGAATTTTTTATATGGCTGTTTGCAGCCTTTCTTTTCACAAGCAGCGGCAAGGCAATACAACAAACTGTAAAAACATGGAACAAACATTCATCTTTCCAAATGGCACCAGCTCTTTGAATGGTTCAATGGATCAACAAACGATTTACGTTTAACTAATTTCTTAGCAGTTTTTATCGATTCTGTTTAAAAACACCATAAGATAAGATAAGATAAAATAAACTTTTATTGTACACTCCTTAAAAGGTTTTTCAGTGAACAATACATGAAGTGAATTAAAATGTAAAATGTAAAATATATACATTCAAAGTACACTAGTTATATATTATGTATAAAGTACACGAGTTATATATTAGAAAAAAAAAAAGAAATAAGAAAAATTTAATTTAAAAACTCGGTGAGAAGCTTTGTCTTCAGAGTTTTCTTAAAATTTACATGACTCTCACATACTTTTAAGTCTTTGTCTAAAGAGTTCCATAGCTTTACTATTCTGTAATAAAAAGATCTCTGACCAGCAGTAGTTTTGCACAGGGGAATATTCAGTTATTGTGAGTTTCTTGTGGTTCTGCTTGATATTTGTTGCCTTTTGACAAATTGTGATGTCAGATAGGTCGGAGCGCAGCCCGTCATACACTTAAAAGCGAAAACAGCGTCTCGGAGGTAAAGCTGCTTTTTTACGGGAAGCCACCTCAATTCTTGAGTGATGGAGTTATATGCTCAAATTTATGTGTACCACTAATTATCCGAGCAGCGAAGTTCTGAACGAGTTGAAGTTTTTGTACATTACAGACAGTGGTACTGGACCATACAGTAGAGCAATAGTACAACTTACTGAAAACGAGCGCGTTGATGATAGTCACTAATAGGTCGGAGTTAAATGCGTGCTTTGCTCGATTAATCTGGGCTAATTTACTCATACAGGATGAAACTGTCGCTAAAATGTGGTTGTCAAATTACAGAGTGGGGTCGAATGTTACACCAAGATCTTTAATGGACTCTGACGGCAAGAGTTCCTTTCCGAGCAGCGAAAGCTTGAAATCAGATAGCCTACGGATCATCGGGCGGCTGCCAAAGATCATCAGCTTCGTCTTTTCAGGGTTGAGCAGAAGACAGTTGTCAAAACACCAGTTACGGATTATTCATGGTCGCTCCTCGGAAAAGGAAGTACAGGTGGGGATTGTTGACCTCATCTCATATTTCTGCAAAATTGCATGGTTTCATGAGATTTCCATAGCCTCCCTCTCACTACTTCCTTGTGTCTTTTCCTTTTCAAGTGACCATGCCCAGACTCTTTCCACTTGATCGCCTAAACGCAGGGACTTGCCTGCCTCTGTGAAACGAAGATCTATGTCCGTGGGAACTTGGGCTCCTGGTAGGGTCACCCATACTGGATTGGACAAAGGGTGGAGGCCTCGTGAACACGATCACTTATCGAGGCTTACAGGATTGGCATAGGGCTAACAACATTGACAAAAAAGTCCAGGCAGCAAGACTTGGAAGAGGAGGGGCCACTGGACTGAGGGTATATGACACGGTGCAGTGAAAGCCTTCAGAAAGCTGTAATGCCCACTCCCCTTCAAACAACCAAGGCGATCTTAAAGATAGCCTCCTGGAACGTCAGGATCACCTTTGAATCAGGGGAAGAAACGGAGGTGGCACAGGAGGTGGAGAATTCAAAGATATTCCAGCGAGACACGATGGACACAGTTTGGAAAGTTCAATATTCAGGATACGAAGGCGCACCACACGCTGAGGGCGTGGCATCCAAGGAACAACAACAAGCACTCATCAACTGGGAAGCAGTCGACCCATGGATCGTCACAGCCAGATTTACCACGAAAAAAGGAAAACGTCAATATTAACATCATACAGAGATATGTCCCATACTGAGGATGAGAAGAATTCTATGATCAACTGCAGAGTGTACAGTATTCAACAAACAAAGAGCCAAAGGCATCGACAAACCCATGGGCGATTGGAGCTGTTAACAAACGAGTCATGGGCAGACTAGCTCGAAGAAAAGTTACAGCAGACAAAGAGGACGTGGACTGTGACATGTGTGGGGACATTAAGACTGGATGACACCTGCATAAGATAAGATGTGAAAAACAAGAGCAAGTAAGGCAAAACAAATGAATCAGTACACTAGGGCCCACCAAGGGATGACGAAGAGAGTAAAGAGAGAGAGAAGAGTAGCCAAGAAGAGAACCTGGACAGGCAAGCAGAAGAAGCAGCAGAACAGGGGAACACGAAAGAGCTCTACAATATTAGTAATAAACGGCACGCGATGCACGCAGAAGCGATGACGTTTCACAAGAAGTCTTTCCCCATTTTCAGGACTCTTCTGGCACTGTATTTCCTTTGTCTTTGGTTTGTCTGTTAGTTGGTATCTTGCTGTGAATTTTTAAGCGATGACGTCATTCTTATGACGTCATCGGTTAATGTTGGAAAGCGGAAAAGCAATGGAATTTTTGGTGTTAGGATGTGATGATTACTCCATGAATTGAACCGAAGAGCACTGGGAACTTGTATTGTATTGTTTGTATTCTTTTTGAGATCCGCCATCTTGGTTTTTGGCAAAGGAAGATATTTTTTGCAGCTTGCATCATCACCGATCGGCAAACCGTATTTCATTTGTAACTGTTAAATTGAGATTTCGGTAATTGTGAAGAAGAGCTCCCCTCACCCGAGTCTGGAGTGAGTGTTGCACTTTATCAGTTATCGAATAAATTTGGCATAAAGTTAAGAAGTGATGTCTGTCGAGACTGCAGAAGAAAGCAACCAATTATTAGCAGTTTGAAACATCACATCTGTTGAAAAGGTGAGCCATCTTAAACCTTTTTTTAAGCGATGACGATGACGTGATCGATTAATCTCGCCGTGCGAGTGGACAGGATCTGTTGTCTGTTGCCTGTTGCGATCGACCGATCTGAAGAACCGAATACTGGGAAAAGAAATCAAGTCAACTCAACAAGAAATCGTCGCATAGAACTCAAAGCAAAATACTCCTGGGCCGTCAGAAAGGACTAATTTAAAGCATAAACGAAAGAGAAAAATTATATTTGATGCTTTCTATAAGATTTAGTAAACAGAAATCTTTCCATTCTTTTAAAACAAAAGGTGTAAACAATTTCAAGACATCGTTTGACCTTGCATCGTATATCGTATATCGGATGTCACGCCAAGATAACGCAATTTTTGTTGAACAATGGCCGATTCCCTCTATGGCGCGCGCCTGCAGGGAATCACGGTAGTTGTATTCATTGTTTCTAAGTCTCGCGCAACCTCGCGCATGGATTAATACAACTACCATGATTCCCTGCAGGCGCGCGCCATAGAGGGAATCGGCCATTATTCAGCACAGAAGTTGTCAGTTACTTTTATTTACCCTAATTTTTTGACTTTATCTGGTCACTTCGTTCCATGACCACTTCGTTCCAAACCACTTCGTTCCATCCTTTGGTCACTTCGTTCCACCATATAGTCACTTCGTTCCAAGTGTAAAATAAGCGAAAAATCAAGTATAAACTAAGCAAAAAATCTTACAAAACTGTAAAATGTTATCCTCTGTCTATGACGACGGCCATTTTGAAACTTCTGAAGTTGCGGAGTTATTCGTTCATCATGCAAATGCGAAACAGAAGAAGCATTCATAAACTTAGAATTTTCTGAAAATCTAAGTTATAAGATTTTTCGCTTAGTTTATACTTGGAACGAAGTGACTGTAATTTGGAACGAAGTGACTATATGGTGGAACGAAGTGACCAAAGGATGGAACGAAGTGGCTTGGAACGAAGTGGTCATGGAACGAAGTGACCGTAATTCGGTTTGGAACGAAGTGGTCATGGAACGAAGTGACCAGATACCGTCAAAAAATTAGGGTAAATAAAAGTAACTGACAACTTCTGTGCTGAATAATTGTTCAACAAAAATTGCGTTATCTTGGCGTGACATCCGATATACGATATACGATGCAAGGTCAAACGATGTCTTGAAATTGTTTACACCTTTTGTTTTAAAAGAATGGAAAGATTTCTGTTTACTAAATCTTATAGAACGCATCAAATATAATTTGTCTCTTTCGTTTATGCTTTAAATTAGTCCTTTCTGACAGCCCAGGAGTATTTTGCTTTGAGTTCTATGCAACGATTTCTTGTTGAGTTGACTTGATTTCTTTTCCCAGTATTCGGTTCTTCAGATCGGTCGATCGCAACAGGCAACAGACAACAGATCCTGTCCACTCGCACGGCGAGATTAATCGATCACGTCATCGTCATCGCTTAAAAAAAGGTTTAAGATGGCTCACCTTTTCAACAGATGTGATGTTTCAAACTGCTAATAATTGGTTGCTTTCTTCTGCAGTCTCGACAGACATCACTTCTTAACTTTATGCCAAATTTATTCGATACCTGATAAAGTGCAACACTCACTCCAGACTCGGGTGAGGGGAGCTCTTCTTCACAATTACCGAAATTACAAATGAAATACGGTTTGCCGATCGGTGATGATGCAAGCTGCAAAAAATATCTTTCTTTGCCAAAAACCAAGATGGCGGATCTCAAAAAGAATACAAACAATACAAGTTCCCAGTGCTCTTCGCTTCAATTCATGGAGTAATCATCACATCCTAACACCAAAAATTCCATTGCTTTTCCGCTCTCCAACATTAACGATCATAAGAATGACATCATCGCTTAAAAATTCACAGCAAGATACCAACTAACAGACAAACCAAAGACAAAGGAAATACAGTGCCAGAAGAGGAGCAGTTAGAGAGGGAACATTTCAGCAAGATCCTGAAAAGACCTGCCTGCGATGACACCACATATACCATCAAAAGATACAGAGCAACCCATTAACTGTGATAAACTAACAAGGATAGAGATTTGATCTCTTGTACATCCTACCTTAGTAACACTTTCGTTAGTAGTCCCTTGCTGTTTGAAGTTTTAGTTTAATGTATTTTTGGACTGTAGATCTTCTAAGATCAGATATGCTGTGCTTTCTTTAAGGCGGGGGTACACCTGAAGCCTGTTTTTCCACCGCTAAAACTTGGTTTAATGCGAATATCTCATCTGCATTTCAAGTAATCCAGAAGCTCTATGCTCATTTCACAAAGCTATGTTAAGCGGTGTTTTGTGAATTTTTTGGTGATTTTTGGGGATGTTTGGAAAGAGATAGTTTTTCTCAAAGGATTAGTAAAATTTGGAGAAATAAAAAATATTAAAGATTTAATGTGATTTTAAAATTAGAATTTGAAGTTAAAAATTAGTATATGGACACCCAAACAGTCCCCTGACAACCTGGGGTGCTCTTGCGTGGGGGTCAACTGTCTGTTGGTGTTTCAAAAATAATTTTCTTTCTTCTATCCCTTCCTTAAACCTCTTAGAATTTCACTCAAAATCGGGTATACCCCCACCTTAAGCATGGTTGTGGCCATGTGCTTAAATGTTTGGATTGGCTTTGACTATCCACATTTTATTTTGCTTTGCGAGACACCATTGTGACACTTTATCTTCTTGCTCCCCGAAACATTTGACGTGGCAGTGCATCATTGAGGAGGCAAGCGAGTTCAAAGTACAAAAGTTGATATAGTGTACAGGTCATTGTGCAATTTATTTGCGCTTGCACTGATGGTGACATCATTTAAATTTGCTACACTGTGCTGATGAGTCCCAAAAAGGACGAAACACTGAGTTGTGCATGGTTGCAACCCTGCTTTATCGGTTTTGGTTGTGTTGGTGTCTTGGGAAGTCTCCTTTTTCACGTAGTATCAGCCTTGCTGTATTGTTTGTAATGTGAGTTCTTTTTTTTTTCAGCTGATCAGATCTCTTGTAGATCCTATGTAAGTAGCATTATCGTTGGCGGCCCCTTGCTGTTTTGAGTTTTACTGCTAGAAATTAGGGGCCAGATGGTGTTCCAGCAGTAGCCCTGAAGGTACACATTGGCACTTCAACACAAATTTTTACAGACTGCACCCTGCAATAATGGGTTGGTGGATAGACAAAACAAAATGACCAAAAATGTCTTGTGTGCTTTTAGTCTCTTGTCCATGGGTAATGAGCACATTACATAACAAAAGGCACATTTTGCCCGTTTTTGTTTAACTTTACAGGGAAATAATTTCCTACACTATATCAACTAGAATGCTGGTGTATAAAAGGGTACTGGTGAATGAAATGGTGGGGTAACCCTTTGATGGGCTAGCATCCCATCCAGGGTGGGGATGGGGGAGGGGGAGTAGAAAAACTCCTGGTACCTTTATGCTATGGAAACAAGATAAGCACTGGCATGATAGGTCAATAGGTTTACCCACCTAACCTCTGGGATACATTGTAGACTTAAATAGTTGAAAACTGGACTCCACATCCAGTGGGATGTGCTGGCATGGCACCCTTTAGGCAGCTGACATGAATAGTGAATCATTTTTATTGTGAATAATAAGTATTATAACCACTCACTGCCCATGTAGTTATGATATGGGTGGAGGGCAACATAAAATGTTATGACAAATTGGAAATAACTTATAACTGTACAACTTGGCAAATAGTTGGGCTCTATTGTTAAAATGGTCCCAGTAATTTTAGCATTGCTTGTTGGCCAGTGTCCAGGAGATTTGTTCCTTTTACTCTCAGTTCCCACCCTTTCCATAGTAGGGACCTTAAGATACGACGATGGGAAGGCCAGGACGGCAACGGCAGTGGACGCGGGAAACTCGCACGAGTCCCGTCGTGTCGCCAAAAACAAAATGCTTAAGATGTGTATTTTCGTACAGGATGGCGACGTCAATAATTGGAGCTTTATAGAAGCACAAAACCAATGACATCCTTTCGAGACGATAGAAGTCATATCCTATCAAGCCTAAACGATGATGAACAGATTCTTCAAGATATATATGAAGCAAACATCTAATATTAATAAATAACTAGTAATTTCCGTATGCAGAAATGAAACGAAACAATCTGACCTGGTGACGTAGAAAAAAAGTAAAATCTCATTCGTAAAGAAGCAGTGGATTTGCTTTTTGCTACCGGAGCGCTTAAGAATCGTTTCGAAAATCCTGACTTCATGTGAATGTTTCAATTCCCTCAGCAATAGTATAAACAAGAATTTATAATAAAACAACATACATCAAGTTCCAGGAATTACGAAAACACAACTAAAGATCGATTCACTATCTTTGCTTCGCTTTTGATCCACTTGAACACTCGTGACAGCAACTGAAACACAGACGAACAGGCAAGGAATATTTTCATATTTTTCCGAATTTCAACGTATTTTTATGCTACAATCACGAAAAATGCGAACCTAATGAACATTCTCGTCAGTATAACTGAAAATAACGTCGATTAGAACATTTGTCAAGCAAAAACAAGCGTAAAATACTCACGTTCTCGATACGACAGCAAATCGGGTGAAATGACGTCCTCGACGAGACGAGGACGGCAGGGAGATGAGTCGAGAGTTCTCATGCGCATGCCTGGTTGTGTAAATTTATTTCCGGTAGCCGTAGCCTAGCACCTCCCGTCCTGGTATCTTAAGGTCCCTAGTGGCTCCTGCCTATTGGTACTTACTTTTTCTATTGCAAAATATTTCCTGTTTTCTCCCAGTTCCCACCACATAGGGAATCCCACTCTTTCTGCCCTCTCCACCGCCCCTCCCCCCATACAGTTCCCACCTCCTTTACTTCTGGGTTCCTGCCCCAGCCCTCCCCAACCATAAGATCCACAGAAAAATTCATCTGGTTCCTCTGATCCCTTGCACTGGAATGTGCTCTTTACTAATATTCTACTATTGGTGGTTTTCACTGTCACGCAATAAAAAAAATAAAATCGAAACCATTCAACGACAGAAGCTATGAATTTCAGATATTATAGAAGATAAATAGATAAACAATTTGTCCAAATCTCAGGTCTGTGCGGTGTACCGTTTGCGAGTTATTTGCCGAAACTTTCCACGCAAGTTTATAAACCTATATTTGTGTCCTTCCGAGGGGGCACAAACATGGCCACCGTGATGTCAGAGAAACCATCTGGAACTTAATTTTGCTATTAATGGCGACTACTTTTGGCTCGTGATCTATTATACTTCAACATAAACAGCACTTAGTACATTGGGAATGTTCAATCTGAAAAAAGGGAAAGGAAAGGCCTTTTTTGAATCAAAACAACTTTGTCACGGCACTCAGCTTGATACCACATACGGCGGAGAACTCGAATATTCAAAATGCTCTGTTTTTAAAACGAGGGGCACAACCAAGCTGGAAATTTTACACCTAGCGACATCGAAAGTTTAGCAGGCCTATTGAATTTTGATTTCAGAATTTTATGACATAACATGAAAACCAAGAATATGCAGTGACTGATCATTTTGACATTCATCTAATTTAAGAAAACTTCAACATTAACTGCAAAATGTAAAGAATATTTGGTTCAAACCAACCCCCTCCCCCTGCCCAATGCAACAAATGGGACTTTTTTAGTGTTGGTGTGTTTGGCACCAATCTGTTAACAATATTATTGTTGTGGACACTGTAAGAAACATAAACATTGCAAAATGGACACAAACTTACTTAGAATCTCTGATAGCAGTTCAAATGACCAATAAACCAGTGTGGTTGAGGAGTTAAACTCTGGACTACCAAGAGGTTGACCAAATACAGTTCAACCTTCAAAAACACTCCCAGACATATTCAGTGCTTTCTCTCCCAAAATATGCCTGCACTGCAGACTACAGACAAAATGTTTCTTTCTGTGAAATTTAGTTTGTGATGCAATGCTGGACATTATAATATGAATGTTGATTCGCAGTTTTTACACTGGTTTGCACTATTCTAATCTTACTTTGCATTTTAATCATAAAATTTAGATACCCACCTTAAAATCTGGAATTCCTGGTTTAACCTCGGCTGTCAGCGAAAACACATCGTCACTTCCTGCAGATTGCACTGCTCCGACGACAGCTGCAGCTAGAAGAACAACCAAGGCATTCCGTGCTGTGGACACAAGCCACAAGAACTTTCTGCATACTCGCTGCAATGTTGTGTCATCCTCGTCCTCAGGCCATTTGATTCTATTCAGTTTCTTAAGGATAGCTAAAAGCACAATACAACATGACCCCAATAATAAGTCCCAGGGGTTAGTTTCTCTGATGTGCTTGAATGTTTGATAAACGCATAGAATGAAGTTTCTTGGTATGTTATGCAATCCCAGCAAAGACTTCACTTGACCAAAAGCAATGGTGATGGCAGCAGAAGACACAAAACCACTAATAACTGGCAGTGGCATAAATCGTACCAGGAAGCCCAGCCGTAAAAAGCCCAAAGACAACTGGACGATGCCACAAAGTAAAGTTAAAGCTATGGCATACAATGGCTGCCCTTTAGCGTAATGACTAACCAACAGCGACATGATGGCTGTAGGGCCAACACTGACATCCTTACTTCCGCCAAACACACAGTACAGAAAACACCCCATAAAAGCAGAGTAAAGCCCGTACTGCAAGGGAAGTCCCGCAATAGTAGCATAGGCTAATCCTTGCGGAACAACCATTAAGCCTACGGTCAAACCTGCAATGATGTCCCTTAGCAGGCTGCCACAGGTGTACTTTGGAAGCCAGAAAGTAATTGGAATGTAAGTGTAAAGACAATTAATAGCTGCGTCCTTGACTCTTGTGCTAGAGCTACCAGCTGAGCTAAGCAAGGGCGTTTTTTCCGTATTTACACTGGGAAGCTTCTTTGATGCGCACATGATGCTTGACGTTCTGATTTCCGTTACGTAATCGATCGAAAGAGTTCTTCACAAAGACTGTAATAGTTGTGTAACCTTTTGTCAGATTGACCAACAGTGGCGGCAAACAGCGGCAAACGTTGTAAGACAGACAGACCGTCGGGTATACGTATTTTGATAACTCGATTAAAAGTCAACAACCTACCAACTAATTCTTTGCGTAGAAAACAAATCCTTGAACCAGAATCAAAGAGAAACCAGCAAAAAGTGTCATTCTGATGTCACGAGATAGAATGACAGCCCTCTATTTTCTCGCGTTTTTTCTATCGATGAACTTCGAACTGGACTCCAGCTAGCGTTGAACAATCGAGAGGCTATGGACAGTCTAGTCAGCCCTCTTTTTCCTCGTGTTTTTTCGATCGATGAACTTCGAAATGGTCGCCCGCTAGCGTTGAACAATGTAGAGGCTGTGGACAGTCTAGTCACGAGACTGGCTTTCCGCTGGATCATTTACATGCACCGTACTCATGACAGACCTCCTGCTCATGTTCGCTCATGACATGTACTGCTCATTCACTGTCACAAGAGACCACTGTACAACGAGGAAGTGAAAAAGGCCTGGTAGCTAAGCGTCGTGACGTCACATCCTTCTCCCACACTACCCTACTCAGTATTTTATTCCAGTATACGGCACACGCACTCACGTCGGTGTTATGATGACACCGGTGAGCCTTGTAAAATCAGTTTTCGTTTGAATGAACTGTGCATATCATTGTTTTATTTTAGTTACATGTAGATATAGTGTGTAAAACCATTACTAGGCTTCACGATGGTACAAGAATACCAGTCGCCCGTGCGGGTTTATAAGTACCCTTTCGAGATTGTCATGGCGGTAAGTGAAATTTCTCGCTTCATTCATTGCATTTCGCTGAATGATTCTTTTCGTATAGACGCGATTTCCTAGCACTGGTCAGCAATTACCTCGTACGTTAATTAAAAATCTTTCAAATTGCCAGGTAACTCGTTGAATCATACGTTTCATGTGTTAACGTGCTGAGTACCTTGAAGAAGAATTGTGTAATCCGGAATTTGTGTCATTGGCGGCGGCTTCGACGATTTGTTGTAAATTTATACCGTATCTTTAATTGCCCATCTGATAAAGTTTTACCCTCAACAAACATTTTGTGGGTGTAGATATTCTATTTATCGCTTTCTCTCTACAGGCATATGAAAAGCGCTTTCCTACCTGTCATATGATTCCCGTGTTTCTTGGCAGCGAAATTTTGTCCGAGTACAAGAGCGAAGATGGCGCGGTACACAACATTGAGCGGAGGTGTAAACTGGATGTTGACGCGCCATATTTATTAAAGAAAGTAAGTCATTATTCTTGTATGCTAAGTGGATGGATCGAGCTTTTAAAATTCGAGGGAAAATATGCTTGAAGATAATAAAAGCTCCATGGAAATTAGCTATAAAAGTTGATTATGAGTGATTCATTGGATGATTAGCTTGTTATCATCAAATCGGACACATCCAAACCAAAGTCATGGTACTGTACTTTCCAACAGTAAATTTCAAGCACTACAACACGTTTAAGATAAGTTGAAGTGAGATATACTTATTCAGTGACTTATTGTTTGGTTTTATGAGTTTTGCACTGCAATCACTGTAGCAAATGCTTTGCTTTTTCACAGATCATTGGTGTAGAATATGTCTATTTCAATCAAACGAACTGCTTGGACAGGCGAGAAAGAACTTTGACCATCACAGCCTACAACGAGAGCTTTTCATCCCGTGTTGGTGTCACGGAACACTGTTATTATTCAGTGAGTATACGTTTAATTATTTCATCAAGCCGAAAAGGAAATCGAGAAGTTTCTGTCACCGATAAACTCGCGTTTTCCTTGCGGTTACTCAACAAACTTCAGTACTACAGTGAGTTTCCACACGCAACTTGTAATTACGTTCGTCTGATTTGCGTCAGCGATGATGTATTTCAAGATCGTGCTAATGACTGCAAAGGCAAACACGACAAGTGGGGGCTTAAAATAAACAAAGCATGTATATTGATGTAGCATGCAAATTTAATATGGGACTGTCGCTTATTACGTTACCACTTGCATGATGTCCCAAGAGGAATATTCACATAACAATAGAGGAAACCGCAAAGTTCCCTTTCCATTCACAGGAATATATATTGCTGTCAAACCTGTTTATTTTGGAATGGAAAACAATAAATTATTTATTCTATTAGGATTATTATTTTTCTGCCTGAAATTGATTGCAGGTTGGGTCATGTATTACATTGGCAGGACTATAACTCAAAGTCAAGGGCAGGGTTTTATGATATCTGCATGCTTCCAAAGTTCCATTTGAAATGGAAATTTTTTGTTGCAAACATTAAATTGAAAAAAGCCCACTGAGAGTGCTCATTGTTCCTTAAATTATGCTGTTTGAGATTGTTTTAGTTAAAGCTGCAGTGGGAACAGACATAATATTATCTGTTTTGCATAATAAATCAAGGAAATGAAATAGAAGGGCTTTGTGTAAAAATCTTGTGTACAGTATGTATATTATTCCAGACAAGCTTGATTTTCTTATAAATATAGCACGTAGTATTTCAAGATGTCTTTAAAATGTTCTAACTTATCTTTTGTCAAACTCGAGATAAATATTTACGACATGATATGAAGACGTTTTTTATATTGGCTATATTTACACAACATAATACAAAATTATATAAAACGATAAAAAAAAGAAACAATACAAATACAACTGGCTGATACAAAGTGCAAAGATGTGATATGATGACATTTTGTACTAGCATCTCATCTAGTGGGAAATGCAGTTATTAGTGTAAGTCACAGTACCAATGAACCCTGATTTTAGAAAGTTGTGTACTACCAGAAACCCATAAGGGTTGAAACATGTAACTCCCTGTGATTCGTATTGTGCAAAGCGTTTGCACATTCTTTTCCATTAAGCACCATCTTTGGAAATCACGAGAAGAAAATGAACCAGTCAAAATTGCAATATTTGAATAACATTCACAGTACCCCCTAGCTCGGGCTAGATGATGTAATCTTGTTTTTTAACAAACTTTGTTGATGAATAAAGTTAAATTTGGTTACATTTTTCTGTTTCATTATCATTCAGTAGTTTGGAGAACTTCACTGGGATACACTTAATGAATTTCTTTTTTTTCTGTAAGAAATATATGGCTTTTAGGTCGGAACTCAGTAACTTACCACAAAACTGAAAATGTTGTTGTTTGTGCCATTATGTGTAGAAAGCATTCGCATACAAAGTCTTTGTGTTTCCAAAAGTTACTGTCATGGTACTTGCCCAAACTGAGTATTCAAACGCTGTGATTGTGGGTTATACGTTTCAATCCCTTATGACTTTCTGGGACTACTGAACAAGTGCCATTTTTTGTTAAGTCTTTCATTGGAAAAAAAGTCCAGAAAACTCCACCACTTCTTACTACTTAAAAAAGTACTGACTTGTACTCAGATCACAAGAATTAAAAATTGTCATATAGACTTGTAATGATATCAAACAAATACATCAATTTTCATTAAGCCATACTCCTGGCCAAAACCAGCTGCTCATACATTATTATTCTCAGATGTAAGTCTGACTGAAAAACACGTCTTCCTCCATTGTAAAAGCCACATCTTGTCTGTACCACTGTAGCAGAGGATTTGAGAAGCTTGGTGGTTTTCAAATTATGCTGAGGTGGCCTAGTGGTTAGTGCCCTGGACTCCAATTCTGGTGGCCTGGTTCGAGCCCTGGCCGGGATCACTGCATTGTGTTCTTAGGCAAGACACATAATTCCCACAGTTCCTCCCTCCGCCCAGGTGTATAAATGGGTACCGGCGAATTTACTGATGGCGGTAACCCTGCAATGGACTAGCGTCATGTCCAGTGGGGAGTGCAAGTACTCCTTAATAAGACACTTCATGCTACGGAAACTCGGGATAAGCTCCAGCCTGATGGGCCACTAGGCTCGTATGCAGACTTTACCTTTTCATGTAGTATCATTACCACTTATCCTTGAACTGCCTTGTCTCTCTAGGTTCACCCTGACAATCCTGACTGGACTTGTTTTGAGCAGGATGCAACTTTGGACATCAAGTCGTTCTTTGGC